>JAJOOH010021789.1:0-39159 GCA_029582605.1 Solanum gracilifrons | reverse complement strand
CTGCCCCTGCCCCAGCCCCAGCCCCAGCCCCAGCCCCAGCCCCAGCCCCAGCCCCAGCCCCAGCCCCTTCTCCTGCTCCTGCTCCTGCATCAACTGTTGTGTAAGTATATTCTTCAAGAAACACGTTCTCCTTGCCTTTTCTGCTAAATTCTAAGAGACCCTTTACGTAAATGATCTATTTATACGCCAGGCCGGGATCTGATGTCTATGGCCAAGCTGCTTCAAGCTTGGTTGCTGGTAACAACCTTGATGGAGCAATTCAGCAGATTCTTGACATGGGTGGTGGAACGTGGGATAGGGAGACAGTTGTTCGAGCCTTACGGGCAGCTTTTAACAATCCCGAGAGGGCTGTTGAATACTTGTACTCTGTAAGTTTGTTAGTCCTTGTTCACGTACTAGTGTCTGTCAATTTTTTCTTTTTCTTTTTACTTATATGAAATTTATTGGTTATAATTTTATGACAGAATAATTCAAATCCCACAAATAATAATAGCTACATTTTACTTATTTCTGTAAATGTTTCCATTTTCTATGCTACTTGTCTTTTACAAAAATTATTATGTTACTTAATTCAAATAAATGTAGGATTCACACAATATATTTAATATTAAGACTTGCGATATAGTTAATGGAAGAATGTAACTCTTAAATGTTGGTTCCCTTTTTTTTAAGCATGCATCTTTTTTCTCTCCACGCCTTTTGACTAAATCCCCTTTTCTTCTCCCAACCAAAAGAATGTAAAGGCCTCTCTTCCCTTCCGAGCTCTGGCTCCTTCATCCTCTCTCATCCCCCAACCTCCCCTCTGGATTAGCAAGTTGCTGATGCTAAATCTTCTTTCCCTCTCCCATTATCTGATTTCTGAAAGTAATTTCTGTCGTACTGGTGATTCGTTGGATGCTGGTGCCATGATGGCTTTTACCAATTTGGGTGTGATGGTATTTTTGAACTTGGGCATTAAATATGGGAAAATGGACCACTGGTTGTCTGCTGATATGTCTTTCAACTGCATTCTTGCCTGTGCCACTCCTGTGGAGTTAGAGCTTGTTTGGATTGGCTTAAAAGTTGGTCAAACCTGCTTTTTAAGTCAGTTTTAGCTTTCGGGAATGTTTGGCAGATCTAAAGATAACTTAAAATAAGTTTAAAATGACTTAAAAAAAAGTTAAAAGTCAAAAGTAGGACTCTCCCTACTACTTATTTTTTGAAAGGTACTTTTTTAAGCCAATCCAAACGGGGTCTTAATCTGACAACCAATTAGCTGGTGCATACCGTCTGAAAATGATGGTAGAGAAGTAGGTGTGTGTCTTGTAGTCATATAGAACCTTTTGTTTTCATTTGCTGTAGTTCCTATTTTGTGGCTAATTTTGTTGCATCAAAACCATTAATGTATGGTGGAGGGCTTTAAGCTTTGCTCGAATACCTCGTCTTACGGGTTATATCTATTGCTGATCAAGTTTTTAAATTCTACTTAACAGGGTATTCCTGAGGCGGCAGAGGTCCCTCCTGTTGGCGGAAGTCCACCCAGCGTGCAGGCAGGTAATCAACCGGCTCAGCCTCAACCTGCAGCACAACCAGCACCTGTTCCTGCAGGCGGACCCAATGCAGATCCCTTGAATCTCTTTCCTCAGGTAGACTGTTTAATTCATGTTTTTATTCTCTTCTTTTGAGGGGGAGGGGTGGGGCAAATTATTTCGGGGCAAGCTTTTGACATGCTGTTCACGCAGGGGCTTCCCAGTGTGGGATCTAATACTGCTGGTGCGAACACCTTAGACTTTCTAAGGAACAGTCAGCAGGTATGTGTGTGACATTTCCTGACCTTCACTACCTGCATTTTCCTTCCTCTATTTCATTCTGGAAAGTTCATTTTAGTGAAGTTCATCTTAATTATTGTCATTCTCAGTTCCAAGCTTTACGGGCAATGGTTCAGGCCAATCCACAAATTTTGCAGGTTTCACTTCTCAGTTCCTCTCTAGTTTGGACCATTTGTAAAAAATATTGTGTAGGTTCTCTTTTCATTGTTTCCATTGTTGGCAGCCCATGCTTCAGGAGCTAGGCAAGCAGAATCCCCACCTAATGAGGCTTATACAGGAGCACCAGGCTGATTTTCTTCGCCTTATCAATGAGCCTGTTGAAGGAGGAGAAGGGTATGTTCACTCTTCTACATTCAATGACTTTGATACAAGGTTATGTTTAGTACTAATTCGTGTTTCCCTATTTTGATATCAGCAACAACGTATTGGGCCAGCTTGCAGCAGCAATGCCACAGGCGATATCTGTAACACCCGAAGAGCGTGAAGCCATAGAGCGTGTAAGTGATCACTGACATGTTGGTGGTGTATTTCGTATCTATATGCTGTCGTTCCTTTATTTTAGGACTGATTTGTATTGCTTTCCCCTCTCTTTGCAGCTCGAACAAATGGGCTTTGATCATGACCTTGTACTGGAGGTTTTCTTTGCCTGCAACAAAAATGAGGAGCTCGCTGCTAACTACCTCTTAGATCACATGCACGAGTTTGAAGAGTGAAATGGGGGTTGGGATGGCTCTTTTGTGTAGCTTCCCTTGCCACCCTCTCTTTGCCCCACTGCAAACATCAGTTCCATATATGGTGTGGGTTCTGAGCTATTCGAGTGCTGGAGAGGGGTGAACTGGAAAAACGTAACTAGTTATCCTGTTTTTTTCTCTTCTCCCAGCATCGGCTTGGACCCCATTAGGATTGTCTTTATACATAGTTTGTCAATTCCTCCCCACTCTACCCCCAACCACCCAAAAAAGAAAATTCTTCCCTTTGTTGAAACTCGAATGTTTCACCCAGAGATAACCTTTTCAATGTGGACATTCCAAATCTATTGGTATTTGCATGCATTTCCATTTTCAATTCTGGTTTTTGTTGCTTGATATCACTGTCTCCTCTCTGTGTGTTTCGATCTCTTCCGAAAGTAAATAAGATATGGAAGACACTGAAATACAAATGACTGGAACTACAAGCAGTGAAATGAAGCTGAACTAGTTAATAGTTTAAACTGTGCTAAGATTTTTGGGCAAGTTGTCAGTATATATGTATGTACATATACATACATATATACTGAGAGAGAAAACTGCGATGTCATACTTGGGGGTCGTTTGGTATGCGATCTATAAGGAAAATAATCATGGTATATAAATTAATGCAACATGTATTCACCGTTTGGTTGTAATTTGAAACATGTATTAGAGGGTCGCCTTTTCAAAAATTAAAAGACCTATGGTGTATATATGTATATTAACATAGATCTTTTAATTCTTGAAATGGTGATCCTCTAAATCATTGTTCGTGTCAAGGATAAGACTTAATCCAATGAGGAGCTTGTCTTCAGTTTTCTTTTCGTAATCGATTATCTATGTAGCGCACCGAAGACAAGATGTTACTATAGTAAAAGAATTATACATCTCAAACACATCTTCTTGGATTGATTTCTTGTGAGGATCGATGGCTTCAATAATTAGTTTCATAATACTTTTTTTGTACAATAATTAAAATTTAGAAAACAAGAGATGTTATTCTTAATTCAACTGCTCAATTTCTCACGAAAGATTCAAACATTTACAAAATAACATCTCTGTCTTATTTAATGTTTTTCCTTGTTTTCATTCTCATTTTCTCCAAAAACTATTGAATTGTTTACTTTTCGTGAATGGTGTTGTCTTTAAAAATCTCAAAAGAATAGCTAACATTATGGAGAATATGAAAATTAGTAAAGAAAACTATAATTATGATTGGTATAATAAAAGTAATATAATAATCCATGGAAAAACGTTTTTCTGTACAATATTTTTTAGTATTTGATTGGTGGAATGATATATCACCTAAAACATACGAGTTTTTGGCTAGAAACATCTCTCAAATATACTCTAAATTTAAACAACATCCCTCTACTACCATAGTGACAAAAAACATCCTTTAACTATCCTAAAAATGGTCAGATTCACCCTTTCACATTTTTTTCTTGACAGAAACTAAAGGTTAAACTAATTTCCTTTTATGTAAATGAAGCTAGAATTAACCGTGGATAAACGTGTGGCGTTTTTCACATATTAAAGTTACAAATCTTCTCATGTCAATATGATGAAAAATACATAGTAAAATATTTATAAAAAGTTCACATAATTTGAATCTTAAGAAGCGAAAAGTGTCCCATAAATTGGAACAAAAAGAGTATTTTTTTTATGTAATATCTAAATATGTTACTTTTATATTTTAAAAAAAACAGTCCCTAGTGTTTATCAAATTTACACAAAAAATAAAATAAAAATAGACTACCTTCACACTTCAAATTTCCTCATTTGTCTAGGAAAGAAAGAGAAAATTATACATTTTTTTCTTACAATATTTTGTTGCATATCTGATCAGTAATTATATAGGGGGAAAAATAATTTACTCGAAATATTTTACTCACTTTTTACGGGAATATCGTGGCTGCTACTGTGAAGTTGAGGATGAAAACCTCTCTTGCTAGCTCATTCAGTTTGGTTAGGATTGTCTATTACTAATTTTAAGCTAAGAGAAGAATGTGAGCAAACAAAATGGGGGATTTCTGGATTGATCAATCGTTAGTTTTTTAACAAAAACTAATTGAAGGATGAATCTTGCCATTTTTTAGATAATTGAGGGATATTTTTCATTCATTGTGATAGTGCAAGGATGTGGTTTAAACATAGAGTATGGTTAAGGAATGTTTTTGACCAAAAACTCTAAAACATACACTATTAAAGATAAATAATAATATTAACAAATCATAGAATATTTTGATTTGACAAACCTTCTAAGTAAATATTAGTAAATCACGTCTCAATGATAGTTGGAGCAAATAAAAATAAAATTTAAAGTTAATTAAAGATAATTTCCATTTAGAAATTACTCCCCCCTCTAGTGAAAGTAGTTATTTTCTTTTCCTTGGAATGTATAAGCATAACACATGAATGTGTCTTTTAATTTTGTTTTAGCTGACATTTATAGTCTCCAACTTTGGGTATGTACATGTAGACACTTAAATTTCTACTACAAAATTGAACAAATAGACATACACGTTCTATGTGACATAATACACGTAGGATGTCATGTAGGACGTCACATAGACAAACGTGTCTATTTGTTCAATTGTATACAAATGTAAGTGTCTACTTGTACACATTCAATGTTGGAGGGCATAGATGTCAACTAAAGTCAAGTTGAATGACACATTTATGTATTATACCGAATATATATGTTAATCAAACACCATTAAATAACTTTTTTATGAAGATTATTTTTGGTGATAAAACAACTTTTTATGCTACCAAATACAAATAAATATATATAAAATATATTGATGCAAGTAAATCATGTTGATTGATTGATTGAGAGAGAGTGTGGTATTCTCGTTATTATTCAAGCTAACAATCAAAGTAATCTTTACGATTTCACCTTCATGAATTTCAAATTGATTGATAACACGACTTATAATGGGTATATGATGTATATTGATGTGTGAAATATAGAAAATTAAGTGTCCTCTACACTTTACCTCCACTGAAGCAATCAACTTTCATCTCACATCCATATTTCACTTCTTGAATTAACAATTATAAGTTGTGAAAAGAAAATGATAAGAAAATATTTAGAACTTGTAGTCTTTATATAAAAAACATTACCCACCACATATCTGCATCATATATTACCAACAATATTAAGTTATTTGTATTTGATGAAATTTTGGCTTAGATATAAGTAAGTGGACACACTCAATTTATTACACTTTTGAGATTTGGCCCACCTCAAATACCAAAATTCTCCATTTTCCTAACCTTGAAATTTTAACATGTGTCTCTTCAATAATGATCAAGAGGATCAAATTTATTTGATTGACACGTGTTATGTTTTAAGTGGTCACTTATTTTTTTTTTAAAAAAAAAGATTTGTCTCACCTTCGATACCCATGGTGTGTTAGGTATGAAAACATATTTTCTTAGAAATTGTTTTTTTTTTTTGGAAAATAAATAAGTTTTTTACTTATTTTTTTTATATTCGGTATATACGTAAAAAAATATTATTCTTCAAGTATTTATATATAACCTAGACAAATACTATGAAAGATGTGAATGGAGGCTACGAGTGGTGGGGTGAAGATGAGGCGTGTTAGAGGGTAAAGAAGATACAATCAATATGAAATGTCACTTGTTGAATGTAGATAAGTCAAAATGTCCTTAAACTATGTTAAATTGAACAAAAATGTCTTCTATTAATACCAATTCAAGGAGAGGTTCTGAGGTGTCTTCAACTTTCTTTTCATGCTCAATCATATTTTAGGCATATTATAAAAATAATTAATTAATTTGAGGAGTATTAAATGACATTTTCATTTACTGCAGAAGTCTTTTAATGAAAGGTTAAAAAATTCAATCAATATTTTCTAAAAACCTACATGTTTTTAATATAATATAGAGTAGTTTAGTAAATTGTAACATCTCGCAACTAGAAAGAACTAGAAGGAAGTTCAAAATCTGAAAATAGTTATTTTTGGAAAGTGTAAGGAAATCTGAAAATTTTTAAGTAAGTTAAAGTGAGTTTTTGGTCAACTTCAAATGACCATAACTCCTAGCTCAGGATGAGTTAAGTGTAGTTCTAGATATGGTTGGAAAGCTCTTGGAATGATCTTTCCAACGCTGCTAAGTTTGCACCGTTCTGACTTCTTATGAGTAAGTTATTCCCTTTGGAAGTTGGGCTGTTGGAATAAGGAAGTGTCTAACCCGGATTTTAGAAGGGCGATTTAGCCTTTTTCTTACCTAATTACTCTAATTCATTTTAGGAGATTAATTGGGGTAAAACCAGACGTTATTCAGTTTAGAAAAATTAGAATTTACGCTAGGGCTTGGAGAGGAGAAGAAAGAAGAGAAAAGAGGAGAGAAATCAAGAAATCGCCAAGGACGTTCAAGCCTTGCGAGTGGAATTCGTCAGGGGTGATCCCTACAAGGTATATGAGATCAATAGTGTTGGGTTAGTTCATCCACACGCCAATCTTGTTTCAATACAGCGAATTTAGGTTATTTGAATGCAAAGAAAGTGAGTTCTTAAAGAACATTGTTGAAAATTCGTTTAGTTCTTGATGGTTGTGTTGTTGAAGTTTCTTGTTGATTTGATTCATGTTTTCGGGTGAAATTTCATGTTGAATCTATTGTATATTGAGGTTATAAATGATTCTAAGTGTTTGGAGAAAGAACCATTGAATTTTAGAGGGTTTAGAGATGAAAAACGAAGGAGAAAATCAAAATTTTCTGGGCAAGGGCTTGGGGAGCCGCGCCTGCCAGAGCGCCACAAAAATTCCTCTGAACTTTGACCTCTGGCACGTCGCGCCAGCCAGAGCACCATAGAAAGTTCTCTGAACTTTGAGGGCTGACGCCTCGTGCCTCTTAGAGCGCCAGGGACGTCAGTTCTCCCCATTCGTTCCCCACCTTTTTGTATGTGTTCATTAGTGATGTACCTACGTTTTCTAGTTGATTCCAACACTCTAAGGTACATCTAAACATCATGAAATCATCCATAAACATGAGATCATGAACCTTGAATCCATAATCCAATTCAAGGAAAGTTACGATCAAAGTCAAGAGAAGTAAGAGTCAAGTCAAGATAAGTTCTTAGAGTTTTCCAAAAGTCTTTTTCAAATGTTTTAACCTTGTTTTAAGACTTAAAGTTCAAGTTGAGTAAAGAGTAAAGAGTAAAGTTTGAAGTTCATTTCTTCAAAAGTATATGGGGACTAAGTATTCCCAAAGAGATTTAAAATGTTTTCACATTTAAATGAGAACGGAAACTGAGATTTCCAAATAGCCTTCGAGTTAGTTTTCAAAAAAAGTAATCGCTTTCTATATGAAGCAAAATGGGAAACTTTGATTTCCAAGATAGACTTTGAGCTAAGTTTTTGAGCACTAATCTCAAATCACAGAAGAAGTATGTTTTTTAAAACATAAGAGCCAGTATATTTTGGGAGTAGTATTGAGCACCGAATTGTGGACGAGCATGAGTTTAGATAACTCCGGTCACCATAGAACCATGTAGCCATCATGGGTAGAAAAGGTTCATACATTTTAGATGAATCCTTTTCAAGTATGAACCTTTTTGATGTATCATCACTATAGCTCTTATGTGATGGTTGTCGGTTAGAGAAACTCTCATAGAAGTTATTGTATTTTTATATACATCAGTTTATTGTATTTTTATATATATTTCAGAGTTATGTTGTATCCTTGTACATACACAGAGTTGACACCATATTTTTAAACAACTTTTATTTATATTGCACCTGTTTAAACTGCTTTATATCGAAATGAGTTCAGTTAAGTATTCATGAGTTGAGAAGATCCAATGTAAGTGTTTCTTCCAGATTCTCTTTCCGGCCTATGTTGTTTTAGCATTTCAACTCGCATACTTGTACATTCAATGTACTGATGCCAGTTGGCCTGCATCTTATTATGATGCAGACACAGGTAACTAGGATCGGCATTCCAGCGCATCGTTGATCCAGTGAGCAGTTCAGAGTCAGTCGGTGAGCCTCCTTGCATTTCGGAGGATCTATTTTCATTTCATTCTAGTTAGTTCATTAGGATGTTGTAGGGTTTGTCCCAACATCCATCTCAGTTGTTTTAGAGGCTTCATAGACAGTCAGATGTTAGTCCGTTGAGTTTTTTCATTATCATTTCTTATTGTTAAGACTTGGGTTGCCACTTTTGGCTAAGTTGAATGTTTAATCTTTAAAACATTCTCAGTTATTTTATTATTCAGTTCAGTTAAGTTCATTTATCATTATAGATATGAATATTGTCTTTCGCTGAGTTAAGTAAGCCAGGCCAAGGGTTCGCTTGGGGTCAACAATGGTCTTCAAGTGCCAGTTCCGCCCCGGGTGTAGGCTCGGGGCGTGACATAAACGTGTTTTACACACGTCATTATATTGGAAAATATTGAGTCATTATCATTAAATTAGAATATATTGGGTCATTACATGTATAAATTAAATGCACAAGTGTCACAACCCAGACCGTCGTGATTGACACCCACACTAATAATTCGGTGGGAGAACTACTACTACAACCCAAACCAAGCAATCAATCTAAAAACTAAGGCATATAAGTCAAATACTAAGGAAAGAAAATAGAGTTTCCATAAACTCTAATAAAAGTTCAACAATAACTAACAAATGCGTAAGAATTAACCTAGAACCTGAAAGTCAATGTACCAAAACTCTACTAACGACAAGTCTAAGAACAAGGGGTACAACCTCGAAACTAAACAACACCTTAAACAAAAGTTTGAGTCCGAAAAAAGTGGACTTAAACAAGGAAGATCCATGGCAGCCTGAAAGAACTGGCCCACCCTTGAATTCGGCCACGCTCATAGTCACCTAGCTGAGGTCTATCAATAGCCACCTGAAGATGCCCTGTACTCAACAAAGAAAGAGAAAGTGCAATATCAGTACATAACCACCGTGTATTGGTAGGATCACGCGACTATCCCACTAAGTGTGACATACATTAGTTAATACAACAATATAATCACATGCACATATCAAACATATACAATATCATCAACATATACGAACAATGAACAACTTCACGATTCTCACATATCACAATTATATCAATTTAGAGCAACATACCGTCTTCCAATATCAATCATCATTAGATATGAATGAACTCATCACAAGTAGATACACAACACAATTCAATGGTCCTCTCACGGAACCCAATTCAATAGTCCTCTCATGGAACCCAAACCCAAACAATTAGCATGCCAGAACGTGGCAATACGATCCAAGTTAGTTATGCTGGAACGTGGCTGTCGTCCCATATTTTATGCCGAAATGTGGCAATCCGATCCAAGTTAGTGTGTCGGATCGTGACACTCGCCCATTCAACAAACCACAATCACAATCACAATGCATATTCTCACAATCATACAACAAGAGGTGATTCATGATATACAATTATTCAATTATCCTCATTTATAACAAGTGTGATCAATAATGCAACATTCACATACATACATGTATCATAATGAAGCAAGAACAAACATACATCACACAATCATAGAATCACAATCATCACCTACCTCGAATCCAAGCTTAAATCCCCTAAGACACTTGAATCTTTCCTTTCCGAATTCTTTCCGCTTGTTCTAGGTCTACAAACAACAATTTATATGCAAGGATCAACAATCAAAGATCTAATTATCCGGATTATAACAAACTCAATAACCCTAGACCAAACCCAAGATCTTAATACCTAATTTAGGGCTTTTTCCACCATAAATTCTAGATCAAAACCCTCCCATCGATAATGACCGATTAGAATACGTTCTACGGATCGAAAAATAGATTCGGGGAGTTAAAACCTTACCTTTAGCCTCAAGAATGGTGAAAAACGATTAAGAAGTCGCCTGGGGTCGTCTCCTTAGCTCTGAAAATCGAAAAGTACCAAATAAGGTCGTTTAGAAGTTTATTAAGGACTTTAAGTCGTGTCTGTCCTGCCACGGCGGACCCATCCCGCTACAGCAGCCCCGCTCTGGCGGACTACACGGAGACAGAATGTTACCTGTTCACGCTAAGATCATTTTTGGGAGTTCTAATCGCCCAAATTCGATTCCGTAAAGTCGTACGGGATCCTTAACGTCTTAGCTATCTACTTATGCGGTCCAAATCATAATTAGATCTCTCATTAATTACCAAATTTCCCTACACCTTAATGATTCTGATTTCGTCCAAATTTGGACTAGGTTGAAAAATTCCAAGTTACTACGAAAAAATTTTCTGGCCCCAATTCTTTCTTCATTGACTTTTTCCTAACGACGGAATCAGATCGTTATAACAAGTGAAAAGATATTAATCAAATTGAACTTTAAAGTAAATTATATAAGAAGATTATGTATCCACCAAAAGAAATTTTAATAATAACAGAGAAAATATATATGATAACTTATGGCTTTTTACTAAAGATGCTGAAATATTTTGGGATTTATTACTTAAGATGTTGGATCTAATTTAGTTTCAATTGGATTAACATAATAAAATATGAAAGTGAAGACTTTGTATATTAGTAGTTACTTGTTGGCTTGTAGGTGTTTCCATAATTCCAACTTTCAAGGCCAAGAAAAGAGAATAGTAGTTTGTTATTACTTATTGTAAATGACATATTTTTAAATAGAAATAATTCGATACGGTTTCATATTTTCTGATTTATTTTTGTAAAATTATGAATCGACCCTAATTATTTTAATATACTCCATCCGTCCCTATTTATATGCCACCATTTTAAATTTCACGTGCATAAAACTAAGCAAGTTTACTGTTCTACCCTTATTAAAAAAAATTGAAATCTAGTTTTCAACCAATGAATATGAATTAATATATTTGATTAATTAATTTGATTAATGGACATGAATTATTTTCTTAGTTTTTCAATGTTGGTCAAATGTATATTTTCAAGGCTAATAACTCACAAGGATAAAATAGAAAAATATTGTGATTTATGCATTTATTTTATGAAATGACAAATATTATGAACCAACTATTTATAGTAAGGATGACATATAAAAATGAAGGGAGGAAGTAGTTAAATTTGTATAAAAACCTAATAATAGGATTGATTTAGTCTGTTTTTAAAGATTCATTGAGATCCCTACTTGCCAACATACTGATTTATTCTCACAAAGCAAATCTTCGACAATGTAATAAATAATCAATTACTTGCCATGCTAAGAAATCTCAAATGGTATTGTTGACTAATACAAGTTTTCAAAACATAATTTGAAGCTTTAAAAATAAAAGAGAGCTTGAATTATTTTAACTAAGTACGTAATATCTTACACATACAATATATCCATAGATATGGATTAACATATAAAATATGTTATTCAAACACATACAATAATATTTATTTAACACGAATGGCTAAAACTTGCCAATTATTCATCATACAAACACAAACACACATAGATTATGTATGTGTAAAGACACACACACAGCAAACTTTATATATATCCCTAATTTTTGAAAAGGTGACTCTCTATATCCTTAATCACGTCAATAAGAATACCAAATTCAGTCAGGGGATCGGGGGTGCCTTCTGTTTTTTTTTCGTACTCAATTGTCAATATTGACCACTGGGGTTCAAAAGATATTAAATACGTAAAAGAACTATACATCTCCAACACGTCTCCTTCAATAACTTTCCAACAACTTGATTTCTTATGTGGATCGATGGCTTCAATAATTTGCTTCATACTCTTTTTCTGTCCAGCTGTAACCATTAAAATAATATAAGAGAAGTTACTCTTAGTTCATCTCCTTAATTCCTCAGGATGGACTTAAAGAATTACAAAATAATATCTTTATATTATTTGATTTTTTCCCTAGTTTTCCACTTCTATTTTCTCCAAAAATTCTTTAATGCTCATGAATATTGGATGGTCTATTTTTTGGGAATAAAGTTATATTTCAAAATCTCAAAAAGAAGAGTTGACATTATGGAGAATATGAAAATTAGAAAGAAAATTATAATTTTGATTTAATTATTTATGTTTGGTATAACAAAAGTAATATTTTCGCGAAAAAAAAAAAGATTTTTGTACAAAAACAATTTTAGTATTTGATTGGTGAAATCATATATTACCTAAAACTTACACACTTTTTGCGACTAATAATAATAATAATAACTTAATTTGACAAATCTTTAA
Organism: Solanum gracilifrons; assembly: GCA_029582605.1. Taxonomy (NCBI): domain Eukaryota; kingdom Viridiplantae; phylum Streptophyta; class Magnoliopsida; order Solanales; family Solanaceae; genus Solanum; species Solanum gracilifrons. The sequence continues at coordinate 26,428 of JAJOOH010021789.1, read as the reverse complement.
AGTAACTAAATATTAGTAAATAATGTCTCAGTGTTAGTTGGAGCAAATAATAAATTTTAAAGTTAAGGTAATTTATATTTAAAAAATTCTATCCCCAACAAGTGAAAGAAGTTATTTTCTTTGGTGGAAGGAAAAGGCTTTCCGTGGAATATATGTGGTAATCAAACATCATTAAATAATTTTTTTTTATGAATATCATTTTCATGAAAAATAACTTTTATACTACCAAATATATATAAATATAATATGAAAAATTAATGCAAGTAAATCATATTTGATTGATTGTGTGTGAGAGAGAACATAAAAAAATATGTGTTACCATCATTATAATGCCAGCTTACAACTGAACCAATATTTATGGTTTCACCTTCATGAATCTCAAATCGATTGATACTAGGACTAATAGTTGGTATACGATGCGTATTGGTGTGCATTATGTCATGGATCGAGTGTCCTCCACACTTCGCCTCCATTGCAACAGTTAACTTTCCTTTCAAACCCATATTTTCTTCTTCTCAAACTAGCAATTATAAGTTGTGAAAATAAAGTGGTGAAAAAATGTTTGAGAATTTGTAGTATTTATATAGATTTCAATTAGATGTGAGAAGCTAGCTAGTATAAAACATTACCACTATTTGTACAACATATTACCAACAGTGTTAATTCATTTGTGTTTAATTAGATTTTAATTTAGTTATAAATTTTAATTTAGTTATAAATTTATCTTTTACATTGAAATTTTGCATGCTCAAGCAAATTTAAAAGAGTAAATTTTAGGTTTAGCAAACATAAAAATCATATTTGTATACTATAGTTATAATTTGCATAATTGCGCTCCATAGCAAACTTTATATTTGCTATGACTATTAATATGTATATTTCGGTATACTTATACAAAAGAATCAATTGTATAAGTATATATTTGGAATCTGTATACAAATATATACATTTTTGTATAATCTATGTTTGTATGAAGCGAGAAAGAGAGAAAAACAAAAGAGAATTGGGTAGGGAATGATTTGTATTGTATAAGTGTATAATAAAAAGATATGTATTTGTATTTGTATATACAATTTTCTCTCGCTTTATACAAACACAAACATAATTTATACATTTGTGTTTGTATAAAGCGAGAGAAGCAAGAGAGAGAGAGTGGTGAACGAGATCAGGAGAGTGGCGAGCGAGATATCTTGGGAGGGAGGCGAACGAAAAGATATGTATTTGTATTTGTATATACAGTTCTCTCGCTTTATACAAACACAAACACAATTTATACATTTGTGTTTGTATAAAGTGAGAGAGGCGCGAGAGAGAGTGGCGAGCGAGATCAGGGAGTGGTGAGCGAGATATCTGGGGAGAGAGGCGAATGGCAAAGTGTTTGCTATGTTGAGTTATGAAGGGGTGATATTATGGCGTCATGCGGAAGCTTACAATTGCAAATCATATAGTTGATAAATCAGATAACAAAAACTTATACTAAAAATCAAAATATTATTATATCAAAACTAATATAAAGAAAAACATTGAAACTTTAGAGAGAATAATTCTCCCCATAAACAAGACTCTTAAACAACTACATTGTGGATTTTTTTGTTATGTGTTAGAAGAAACAAACCTATATTTATAGAGTCCAAAAACCTTTTTCCTAAAAGGAAAGAATAAACCAAATATGAAAGAATATTATATTTTTCTTTCAGGAAAAGTAAAAACATTTATGGTAATGTTTTATCTTTTCTTTAAGGAAAAAATAAATCTTAAATTATGGTAAGAAAATCAGGGCAAAACCCTAACATGTTATAGATTAGAATTAAATGAAACTGTAGTTATAAGTTATAACATTTAATTTTAATTAATAATTTACTATTTTATACAATTTTCCCAATTAAAAAACGATGAAGATAGGGAAAATGTATATGTGGACACTCAATTTATTACACTTTTAGGATTTGGCTCACCTAAAATACCAAAAATTCTCCATTTTCCTAGCCTTGAAATTTTAACGTGTCTATTCAATAATAATCAAGAGGATCATATTTATTTGATTGACACGTGTTATCTTTTAAGTGATCACTCAACCAATTAATTATTTTTAGGATTTGGCTCACCTAGGGTACCCAAGATGTGTTAGATATGAAGACATATATTTTCTTAGAAATTGTTTTTTTAGGAAAATAAATGAATTTCTTACTTATTTTCTTGTGTTTGATATTGTATGTAAAAAAATATATACTATTGTTCAAGTATTTGTATATAATTTAGACAAATAATATGGGAGGTGGGGATGAAGGCTATAAGTGGTCGGGTGAAGATGAAGTGTTAGAGGGTGGAGAAAACACAATCAATGTAAAATATCACTTGTAGAACATAAATGGATAAAAAATATTCTTAAACTATATGCGATTTAACAAAAATAAAAAATATCTTCCGTTAATACCCAATTCAAGGGGGAATTCTGAGGTGTCTTCAATTTTCTTTTCATACTCACTCGTTCATATAGCCCATGGGGTTAATAATAGGTAATTAACAATAGTAAAAAAAATATACATCTCTAACGTATCTCTTTCAATAACCAACGGAGTCAAGCTTTGAAGCCAAGGGGTGGTTTTAAATTTTAAAAAGATATCGTTTGGTTGGGACTATATTTTCCCCTTCGTATCATATATTTTAGGATTCTTTAATTTAAATATTATAAAAATAATTAGTTAATAATTTGAGGAACAATAAATGATATTTTTATCTTATACGAAGTCTTTTAATGAAGATTAAAAAGTTCAATCAATATTTTCTAAGAACCTATTCATGTTTTAAATATAATATAGACTTGTTTAGTAAACGTGTTTTCCACATGAGTCATTAAATTAGAAAATATTGGGCCATTACAAGTATAAACACACAAGTGAAAAGATATTAATTAATCTGAAATTTAAGAATAGATTATATTAGAAATTATGTGCAAAAGAAATCTAAATAATAAGAGAGGAGATATATTTGATAACTTATAGAGTTTCAAAATGATGTAGAAGGTATCTGAGACTCTAGATTTTTCAATTCAAATCATGCTAAGAAATCTCAAATGGTATTGTTGACTAATAGAAATTGTCAAAACATAATTTGAAACTTTAAAATAATAAAAGAGGGCTTGCAATATTTTAATAAAATGTATACTATCTTACATATACTGATCATTGTAAATATATTCATAGAAATAGATTGACATATAAAATATATTATTCAAACACGATAATGTTTTTGAAATATATTATTCAAACACCATTGACTAAATACAATAAAATCTCACTAAATTAATATAAGTGAGACCATAATATATTATTATTTTGTAGATGTATTATTTAATCGTTAAATTAATATTATTAATTTAAAGAGTGTTTCGACACCGCAAATGTTCAGTGATTAAATCTCAGAGAATTTAAATGAATCCATTTGTGAAAACGTCATTCATGAACTTAAGGTCATGGATTAATAATCTCGGTTACCGCAATAAAATGGACATTAATAACTTGTTGGATGGGTGAAAATAATAATGTTCAGAGGTCTAGAGCTTAGAAGAAATTGTGGATACCATTGAAAAAAATAATGTTGATGATAAAGTTCATGAAGATTACCATTGGAACCAGTTACACATAAGGAAACACTTACCACATTTAAAACTCATCACAATTTTATGGTGCCGTTCAAAACAATTGTCCGAAACTTTTGGATGCAATAAGAAAAGTTAAGATGAGCTTCAACAAGATTATTTAAATTTTAACAAAAAACATAACACAATTAAATCATATTTCACTAAATTGTCTTAGATATATTTGTACTTTTAAAAATTATTAATTTATAATATTTATGGGATCATATATTTATATAGGAGTCTTCTGAAAATATATTATCTTATCGAAATATGTAATTTTTTTCATTGGCCCAAGTCAGAACCGGAGAAAAATATTATCTTAGAGAGGTTATTAATTAATCGAGTATTAATTTAATGAGATTTTACTATAAAATATGTGCAAATCCAAAATTCAAAAATAAATAAATTATTCATTAGCCATTTGATATATGTGCAAATCCAAAATTTGAAGTATTTGAATTTCTAAGATAATCTCATGTTAATATATAACAGTTATAACTCAATTCGTATTCAAATATTTATAAATATTATTAAAAAGTTTTTTATTCTTTATAAGTTTTGAGTAAATATTATTGAATTCACGTGAACTCATATATTATGTGTGTGCTAAATCTGCATCGGTTGGATGTGAACTCATATGTTATGTATGCTAAATCCGCATCGATTGGGCAATATGATAACTTGGGTACCTAAATGCTAGTAAATATTTATGCCACAAAAAAACACATCCACATAATCAAACAATATAAAAAACATAACAACATGAAGTGCATTAACTATATACCAAAAAAGGAAAAAAAGTTTATTTCATAGAAAAAAACTTATAGAAATATTCCTACAATAATACTAGCTATAGTCTGCATGCATGCAGATAATTAATTGACTAAACAATTCTTTTTGTAAAAAAAAAAAACCTAACTTGCTCTATAACATCTCAAAAACAATCTGATTATTACTAATTAAAGAAGTTATAATTAACATAATTAATCATTAATTTTAGCACCAAAAAGTCACAAGAACAATAATAATTACACCTAAAAAAATTATTGGCATTGAACTTGTAGTTGAACCTATTGCTATTGCTGCAGCTGCTGGTGATGGTGCAAAAATCCATTTCACAATAATAAAAAATAAAATAAACAAACAGAACCCACGACTTAATAAAAGCAAAATTAGGTCAATCATAGTTGGAGAACGATCAGGATTCAAGGTTCAGGATTTAAGACTCGAGACAATAACAAAGAAGACTATTGAATTGTGTATGTTGGAGGAGTTGTGCATGTGAGACTATTTTTATTATATATAGGAGGATGGGTTATGTTATATTTGTACAGACAGTGTAAAAAATATTTATAGAATTAGATTAGTTATAAAGTAGTTTTAATTTTATTTATTTTTGGTAGTGTTGAATAAATGGATTGAGAGTGAATTTTTTATTTGCTAAAATATATATAGATGGAGGTATTATTGAAATGTACATGTAATTTTTATTGTGTTTTGAAGTTATTTATGAGTTGTTATAAAATATATTATTCAAATACAATATTATTTATTTTACAAGACGGCTAAAACTTGCCAATATTGTCAATTATTCATCATATAAACACACATAGATTTGTATGTGTGTAAACACACACACACAAGATAGATAGAGCTTTTAATTCTTGACAAGGTGACCCTCTATATCCTTGTTTAAGTCGAGGATAATACCCAATTCAATGAGGGGTTCTGGAGTGTCTTCGGTTTTCTTTTCGTACTCAATTGTCCATGTTATCCATCGAGGTTCACAAGATACTGCAATAGTAAAAGAATTATACATCTCCAACACATCTCCTCCAATGATTTTCCAACGGATTGATTTCTTATGAGGATCGATGTCTTCAATAATTTGCTTTGTAAACTTGTTTTGTCCACCTATAATCATTATAATAAAAAAATACGAGAGATGTGTTACTCTTAGTTCAATTGCTCTAATCCTCATGAAAGACTTATTTACAAAATAATAATTTTTATCTTATTTAAATTTTTTCCTCGTTTTTCATTCTCATTTTCTTAAAAAATTATTTAATGCTCATGAATATTTGAATTTTCTACTTTTCATGAATGGAGTTATCTTTAAAAATCTCGAAAAAGAAGTGCTAACATTGTGGAGGATATGAGAATTATTAGGGAAAATTATAATTTTGATTTTATTATTTATGTTTGGTATAACAAAAGTAATATTCCACGGAAAAAGTTTTTTTCTGCAAAATATATCTTTTAGTATTTAATTGGTGGAATGATATATATTACCTAAAACATACACTATAAAGACTAATAATAATATTAAGAAATCACAGAATATTTTAATTTGAAGAACCTTTTAAATAACTAAATATTAATAAATAATGTCTCTGTGTTAGTTGGAGCAGATAAAATAAAATTTTAAAACTAAGATATTACTTCCCACACAAGTGAAAGAAGTTCTTTTCCTTTCTTAAAGCAAAAAGGCATTCCTTGGAATATAAATTGTAGTTGAACATTAAATAACTTTTTCATGAAAATAATTTTAATTTCGTGAAAAATAACTTTTATATTACCAAATACATCTAAATATAAAAAATTGATGCAAGTAAATCATATTGTGTGAGTGATAGAGAGGGAGAGAAAGAGTCGAAAAATGTGTGTTACCGTCATTATAATTCCAGCTAATAATTGAACCAATTTTTACGATTTCACCTTCATGAATCTCAAATCGATTGAAAGCACGACTTATAGTGGGTACATGATGCGCATTGGTGTGAAAAATATCATGAATCGAGTGTCCTCCACACTTTACTTCTATTGAAGCAATTAACTTACCTTTTAGGCCCATATTTCTTTTTTCTCAGAATGACAGTTATAAATTGTGAAAAGAAAATGATGGAAAAATATCGAGAACTAATAATCTTTTATAAGTGAACCCTCAATTTATTAAACTTTTAGGATTTGGCTGATCACCTCAAGTACCTAATTTCTCCATTTTCCCAAATTTGAAATTTTAACATGTGCCTATTCAATAATCAAGAGGATCAGATTTATTAGATTGACATGTGCTATAATTAGTGGACACTCAATTAATTAATTTTCTTAGGATTTGGCTCACCTTCAGTACCTAAGCTGTGTTAGGTATGAAGAAAATATTTTCATACAAGTTTTTTTTAGGAAAATAAGTGGATCTCTTACTTATTTGAGTTTAGTAACAAACAAAAAATATTATCATAAAATGTCTGTGTATAATCTAGACAAATAACGTGGTAGAGATGAGGGCTACACGTGGTGGGATAAAGATGAGGTGTTGTTGTAGTTCAGATGTTTTGATGATCCTCACAAATGTCGAGACCAGATTCCTGACAAATTTAGTATCGTCCAGGTTCAGAAAGGGGCACAATTATAAAGTTGTCAGGTCAGACGGTTGGTGAAGCAAGTTAGTGTACTCACCAATAGGAGCGGACACGGTTGTTTGTCCATTGGTCAAAAGTTCTTCTTGATATATTCAAAGACAGAAACAACTTTATGATTCAATTCATTCAAAGTGAGCGAGTGAGTGAGTCTTTCCAAGAAACCAAGCTTGAAAATACAGATACAACAAGGGACCTGATCAACTGAAAAAGTGTAATCTGAGCGTGTTGTTGTTTTGAATGCTTGTACTGTGCTAAGCTTGTAGGATTCATTTCACTCTTATAAGAAGCGTTTCAAACTCTTGTGTGTAGTGAGTGTAAGAACATTGCTAGAGTTAACTTTGTGTCTTACAGTTTGAAGTCTATATTAATTAGTGTTAGTTATAGTGGGCAATTGATGCATTGCTTTGGCTCAGTAAGTAATAGGAGTATTACTTAGAATGAGATTAAGGGGTCGTTTGGTGTGAAGGATAACTTCAAATAGTCATGGGATTAAATTATAGTGTCACTTAGTCGTTTGGTTGGAAACAAGTTATCTCAGGATAAGTTATCCTGGGGTTAGCTATCCGGGATAACTTATATCACCATGTATATGGGATAAATTATCCCATCACTATGATATAAATGGTGGAATAAGTTATCCCAAACATGACAACCAAACAATATAAAACATTTTTATCCCATCTTTATTTCCTTATCCCAATTATTTTTAATCCTTCACACCAAACGAGTTTGTTGTTTGGTTGGCAAGTCCAGGATAACTTATCTCGGGATAAATAATTAGTACCGGGATAAGTTATCCCTTCTCTTGGGTGGTATAGTAATCCCGAGATAACTTATCCTGGGATAAAATGACTAAATGACAAAATATCCCTTTAAACACTTTTTATACATTACTTTTCACATTCATGAAGGATATTTTTGTAAATATATATGTTCTTAAGATTTATTATTTTGAATACAACAAACCAAACACTCAATAAAAAATAATCTTAGCATAATTTATCTCATCATAACTAATCTCATCATAACTTATCTTATCATAACTAATCCCATCATAACTTGAATTCAAACCAAACGACTCCAGAGTTTAGTCTCATTGTTGTAAGTTGAAATCTGTATTCACTTTTGCTTGTGATTAGTGAAAACAGTTGAAAACCCTGTGTGACATGTCGTGGTTTTACTCCCTTGAGCAAGGAGACTTCCACGTAAAAATGCTTGTGCCTGTTTTACTTTGAGTTATTTATTTCGACACTTTTATTCTGTTTAGGGACCTGGTACTGTGATCACTGGTGGATGCATACCTTCTAACAAGTGTGTTAGAGGGTGGAGCAGAAACAATCAATATAAAATGTCACTTGCAGACTTTATTTTCTATACTTTCATTAGGAAAGCCATTTTATTTATTTTTAACAAACTTACTTTCTTAGTGAAAATATTTTTTAATTTATTCCCTCCATATCTAACACACCAGTATATCAACTGTTGCTTATTTTCTCTAAGAAATTCCAAATGATGCATTGTTGACTAATACAAGGTCTCAAACATAATTTGAAGCTTTTAAAAATAATAAAAGTGGGCTTTGATTATTATAACAAAGTGCAATATCTTACATATACTACTGACCATTGAAAATAAATCCATAGAAAGAGATTGACATATAAAATATATTTTTCAAACACAATATTATTTATCTCACACAATAGCTAAAACTTGTTAATATTGCCAGTTATTCATTACACACACATTAAATTTTGAGTAGGTGATCCTCTATATCATTGTTCAAGTTAAGTATAAGACCCAATTCACTGAGGGGTTACGGGGTGTCTTCAGTTTTCTTTTCGTACTCAATTGTCCATGTAATTCACTGAGGTTTACAAGATGTTATAATAGTAAAAGAACTATACATCTCCAACACATCTCCTTAAATGAATTTCCAACGGATTAATTTCTTGTGAGGATCGATGACTTCAATAATTTGGTTGGAATTTTTTTTGTCCACCTATAATCATTATATAATAAAAAATACAAGAGATGTTACTCTTAAGTCAACAGCTCAATTCCTCATGAAAGACTTAAATATTTACAAAATAATAATTTATCTTATTTAAATTTTTTCCTCGTTTTTCATTCTCATTTGCTTCAAAAATTATTTAATGCTTATTAATATTTGAATTTTCTATTTTTTTTATGAATTAAATTATCTTTAAAAATCTCGAAAAAGAAGAGCCGACATTGTGGAGGTCTGGAGAATATAAGAATTATTAAGAAAAATTATAATTTTGATTTAATTATTTATGTTTGGTTAAAAAAAAGTAATATTCTACGGAAAAAAGTCTTTTTCTGCAAAAATATTTTTTAGTATTTAATTGGCGGAATGGTATATCATCTAAAGCATACACTATTTAAAGACTAATAATAACATTAAGAAATCATAGAATGTTTTTAATTTGACGAATATTCAGTAACTAAATATTATGAGTAATAAATATTGTCTTAGTGTTAGTTGGAGCAGATGAAATAAATTTTAAAATAAAGATAATTTAAATTAAGATTTCTTGAAGCAAAAGTCTTCCCTTGGAATATATATGCATGGTAATCAAACATCATATTGTGAGTGTGAGAGAGAAAGAGTTGAAAAATGTGCATTATCCTCGTCATAATTTCAGCTAATAATCGAATCAATTTTTACGATTTCATCTTCATAAATCTCAAATTGGTTGATAGAACGACTTATAGTGGGTACATAATGCATAGTCGAGTGTCCTTCACACTTCACTTCTATTGAAGTAATTAACTTGCCTTTTAGACCCATATTTCCTTCTTCTCAGAATGACAATTATAAGTTGTGAAAAGAAAATGGTGAAAAAATATTGAGAACTTGTAGTCTTTTATAAGTGAACACTCAATTTATTGAACTTAAAGCCGTTTAGTTTTAATTCAAGTTATGATGAAATTAGTTATGATGGGATAAATTATGATGAGATTAATTATGATGGAATAAGTTATGATAAGATTATTTTTTATTAAGTGTTTGGTTTGTTGTATTTAAAATAATAAATTTTAAGAATAATTTATTTGTTTACAAAAATGCCCTTCATGATGTAAAAAGTGATATATAAAAAGGGTTTAAAGAGATATTTTTGTTATTTACTTATTTTATCCCGAGATTACTATACCATCCAAGGAAAGAGATAACTTATCCCAATACTAATTCTTAATTCCGAAATAAGTTATCCCAGACTTATCACCCAAACAATAAATTAAGTGATACTATAATTTAATCCTACTATTATTTGATATTATCCTTCACACCAAACAATTATGATTTGGCTGACAACCTCAACTCCTCAAGTACCTGATTTCTCTATTCAACATGTGCCCATTCAATATCAAGAGGATCAAATTTATTAGATTAACATGTGCTATAATTTAAGTGGGACATCAATTAATTAGAGTAATTTTTCCTAGGATTTGGCTCACCTATGGTACGTAGGATGGGTTAGATATGAAAGAAAATATTTTCATAATTATATTTTTTAAGAAAATATGTATATTTTTATTTAATCTAAATAAATATTATTTTCTCTGTCTCAATTTATGTGACACTTTTTGAATTTTAAAATTCAAACAAGTCTATCTTTGATCATAAATTTATTATATATCTTTTAATTATTTTGAATAGTCAATTATTGTGACTTATAATACTTTTTACGTAGTTTATAAATATATAAATTTCATTTCAAAAAATTTAAAATTTCCATACGCAAATTTATAATCAAACATAAACTGTTTGACTTTCAAAAAATAAAAAATAAGAAGTGTCACGTAAATTAAAAAAAAATAAGAAAGATGGGGCGGGTGGAATGGAGAAGACACAATTAATATGACATATCACTAATAAATGGAATAAATATTTAAAAAAAAAAAGGTATCTACGTGTGCAGTTAGGCACCACGTGTCCTACGGGCCCACCACTGCATCCTCTAGAACGGAAAGTTTTATCTCACTTCACTTAGCTCTCCGGCCCAGAACTTTTTTACAGAAATCCATTTTCCGGCGAACTTCAGAAATGCCAGCGGCAACTCTACTATGCACTAAGACTTTTATATACGGAAATAAATCTGTTATCCATGGCAGACAGGAGTATAATTCGGCATTTGGACGAAATGTGAAATTGTCCGAGACAAGTTCACAGTTAGGATTAAAGCTTAAAGTGAAGAAGAGTATACAATTAGGTCGCCGGAGACCCATTTTTACCACTAGAGCTGGTGATGGCGGTCGCGGTGGCGGAGGAGTGGATTCAATTATTAAAAGGGATGATAAATTGAGGAAATTAACACAGGCTATACTGTGGACCGCAGAAGGCGTTTATGTATTGTGGCTCTTTTTACTTCCTTATGCACCTGTATGTAATTCATCTCTCCCATTTCATATTACAGTATTTCTTCCGATTCGAAATAATTGTCATATTTAGCTTGTTTTCGAGAGTCAAATCGACTAATTTTCGAAGTTAAGTGTGACATCAATATGTGTGGTTTATAATGACAAAAATGAATAAAAGGTATTTAGGCTGATGCGCGGATATCTAAACATTGAAAATATTTTGATATATAATGCAGGGAGATCCTGTGTGGGCAATTAGTTCAGAAACAGTCAATGATTTGGTTGGTCTCTCCCTCAATTTCTTCTTCATCCTGCCTCTTCTGAATGCTGGTATGTTGAAATCTCTTTAGTTATACCAGATTAGTTTTACGCAAACATTTTATTAATTAGCCTGCATTCCTTTCTGGTCAATGTATGATAATTTTGTTGCTTCCTTTTTAGCAATGGGTGGCATAATTTGGCACTCATAGCAGTGTTGTCAAAGGCGCGCTTAAGTCCTGAAGCGAAACTCAAAACGTGTTGAGCGCTTCACCTCACTTAATGTGTGGCTAAGTGTCGTCATCTAGGTTCTAAGACATATTGTTCCTTGTTAATGAGCCTCTTGCCTCTTTGGAAGAGGCGACACTAAACCATTGATATTTCACTTTATCATTAAAAAAATCAATTTTTTGTTCATATATTTGTCATTCATGCGCGCTTTTAATTATCAGTCTTGGACTAATATATATGTTTGTATTTCTTTTTGCCTTGTGCTTTTTTTCATTAAAGCCCACACTTTGTTTGTGCTTTGCACTTATCCCAACAGTATTTAGAGCTTTTTTGGGCTTTTTGCTTTTGATATTAATGACTCATAGTCAATTAACTTCATTCTTGAACATATACTCCATCCATTTCAATTTGTTTGTCCTACTTTTCTTTTTAGTGCGTTTCAAAAAGAATATCTCTTTCCTTTTCAAACACTTTTTAGTTCCAACTTTCCACATGATATGTTTTAAACCACGAGATTAAAAAACATTTTGGTACATTTGACGTATCTTTAATTTTAGACCACAAGATTCAAAATTCTTCTTAACTTTCTTAAAGTCCGTGCCAAGTTAAAATAGTACAAGCAAACTGAAATGGAGGGAGTATTATTTTCTTTATATTTGCTGGTGTAATTTCTAACTCTGATCAACTGCTCAACTTCCTTTGGTTAAGTCAATAATAAACCTATTTTATCATCCACATTTCTCAATATTGAAACATATCCTAACCAGAAATGTTTGATTGTTAAACAATGACTGTGTCTTTGCCATCCACCATAATTGTTTGTTCTTTCAAAGGTCGATTTAATCGGGTGTTCTATTTCAACTTTCACATCTTTTTAATTTGCTTGCTTGTGCCAGTCAAAATTTAATATGCATACCATTCTTTTTCTAGTCTAGAGACATGACTTCAAGCTCAAGGACCCTTTCTCCATACACTGGCAATGTTGAATTTTTGATTTTCCACCACGTGTCAACTTGATCACTTGCTTTAGATGCATAGAATTTTGCAGATTAAGCAGTTACTTACTTATATATGTTCAGTTCAGAGGTTTCATTTCAATTTTCCATCTGTCTCTTACCATAAATTTGATATTGAACTTTAAACAACGAATCATTTGGCAGAGTAGGGGGCATCCACTTGATAGAGGCACCAGTGCTTCATCCAGTAAGTACTTTGTAAAATACAAATTTATTCATTGCGTGGATCTTATTTTTTACATTCCGCTCTGATTTTTATTCCAGATGTCTGAAGGACTGTTTAATTTTGTAATTGGCTGGACGTTCATGTTTGCTCCTTTACTGTTCAGTGATCGTAAGAGAGACAGATTCAAGGGATCGCTAGATCTTCTATGGGGCTTTCAAATGTTCCTCACAAACAGTATGCATTTTTTCCAATTACTTACTTTTGATTGTGCAAGGTTGTGGATAACTATAGTGTCCTCCATTCCGATGGAACTCTCAGTAAGTGTCCTGTCACAAAATAGGATGGCAAACGGTATCCGTATATTAATGATTTCCTGATTATACTGGAGTTGCTTCGATTAGAATTGCTCAGTGGCTGACGTGAACACTCTATTAGTGACTAGGAGCTAGCACTGAATGAGAAAGAATTAGATGGTTAAGATGGCATGACTTTTAACTATTTGCATTAACTTTTTCTAAAGCTTCTCTTATTCGAGTTATTATTCTGCCACTGAATTTTTTGTCCATTGTTATTGGATCTTCTGTTTTTCTTTTGCTGGCTTCGATTTCTGGCACTTCCAACCATAACTCCATCCTTTACTATAATAATTTTTGGTTTGACGAGAGACTTATTAATGAGATTTTTGGAATTCGATGCAGCATTTTTAATTCCATACATGGCTATTAGACTAAATAAAGGTGACTCAGAGTACCCTCCAAGAGCAACCTCTCAACTTGGTTCGATCATGACTCGTGGTGCATCTGTTGTTGGACTGGTCGGTGGAGCTGCCTGTTTGCTTTCGACATTTTGGGCCTTTTATGGGAGAGGAGATGGTGATTTTGGGAGTATATCTGATAGATGGGAGTTCTTGCTCAGCTATCTATCCTCTGAAAGACTTGCTTATGCCTTCATCTGGGATATTTGTCTCTACATTATTTTCCAACCTTGGTTGATAGGAGAAAACTTGCAAAACATCCAGGAAGATAAGGTTGGAATAGTGAGATATATCAGATACGTTCCAGTTGTTGGCTTAGTTGCTTACTGCCTTTGTTTGGATGTTGAAGATGAAAACTAGCTAATTTTGCTTCCCGCGGAGACAAAAAAACACTAGGTAGTTCTGTCCTAGCCTTGGTGAACGGTACCTGTTGCTGGTGGGAGGTGGTAGGTATACCGTGGAATTAGTTGAGGTGCATGAAAGTTGGCTCGGATACTACATTCATAAAAAAAAAATTGTTTTGATGACTCAATTCATGTAATTAATACCTATAATTTTCATGTTGAGATGAAACCCATCCTTGTTTACTCACACCAAATTCTCTTTTCCCTCATCTCTTTTTCTTGTCTTTTTTAATTTTGAGAATCTATTATACATAGATAGACACTTTAACTTGAACGCATCTTCTTGAATTCTGACACTTAAGGAGGCCTATTCAGACACTTACGGACCAGAGGCCTCTTGAACATTTGTTAAGTTTAACTAGCAACTCACATGATTCATGAACGATATAGGAACATAAATCTTATATAACGATTAGAAAGATTAACGTTTATACTATCTTCAATGAAAAATTCAACCAATAATCAATATATTTTTTTGTCTTTGAATCAAAATTATATTATTTATATATTTATTATTATTATTATTATATATATAGATAGAAGTCAAATATAACAATTTGATTTTTAAAATATTAAACTCTATCTACAATTAAGTCATGATGTAAGTCATGATATACAAGTAGTGTTAAGTGTAGTTAACCCATATTAAATAAGGATTATTTGAATTAAGAGCCTATTTAGATCAACTTATTTAAAATATTTTTATAATTTTAAGATAAAATACAAAAATATTTTTTAACACTTCTTAAGCTCGAAAAAAAATATATAAACATGTTCTAGATAGTTGTACATGAGAAGGAACAAAATCCAACTCTTGTACATTAAGCACCATTTGATCATTTTTGTCTGCTCAGTCCAAACACTTTTCATTTCATTGAAATCAACGAAGGCAACAAAACCCCTCTCTTGAATTCGCCGGAGATCAAAGGCTTTAAGTCTCCGGCAGCCGGCGAGACACATTTCCGGTAATCCTTTCTTCCGCCTCTTGTCCACAAGTTAATCAAAATCATTTTTTGCCGGCTAGAACTTAATCAATGTGATCGAAATTGTTAATTTTATTGCAATAAAATGATAACGCAGTTGATTTGTTTAGTTTTGGAAAACGAAATTGAGCTCATTCTAGTATTTAGGTATTTTTTCCTTTAACAATTTGAGCTGCAGGGTGTTTGTTTTGCTTCCTTTATATCTTCTTTGATTAAATGCTAGCGTTTAGGTCAGATAATCATGTTTGGATTCAATCATGAATATCTCATTTTTCAGAGAACTTGCAAAATGGACTTTGATGCTTCTTAAGTGAGATGTTAAAATTTTGATTTGCTACTCTTTTTTTTTTTCTAGCAGGAAAAAGGTTTAAGTTTACCAAATGTACTATTCCAAAGTTGCTCAATTTAACCTCTGTTATGGTTTGGGTCCTCTCATACCTTAGCCCTGAATAAATGTATCATATATGGGTGAACTCCATGTGTCTAAATAACTTGAGGGAGAAGGTCTAAATATACCCCTTAACAATAAAAAGAAAGGTCTAATGTTGCCCCATTGTTCTTTGGGTTGGAGCTGCATTAGGGGTCGAGGGCAAAAATTGAGACTTTTTCCGAATGGCAGGGGTAAGATTAGACTCTAAGTGTGACCAAGGGAAACATTGCTTGATTTCGGATAGTACCAGGTCAAATCTGACCCTTTTCCCTTTTAGTAATGATGGTGGTGTGTCGACCAACTTGTTTGTTGCCTATCTTATTATTGATTAATCCAGTGGGCTACCTGCCACAGCCCACATGCACAGTTGCCAGGTAAACCTTCCATGAAAGCTGAACTTACACTGAAGATTGTAGCAGGGATCGGAATCTGGGATATTGACACTCTTCTTTTACACCTGAATAGCTTTGACATTCCCTTATGAACTAAAATTTTGAGTTTATAAATATGGACTAGCTCCTTTTTGGCCGCAAAACCAAAGCTTTTTATTATTCTCTCATTCAGATTCAAACTCCATACGAATCACTCTCTTGGAATGTATTCCTCTCTTGTGCAATTACTCTCTGTTTGTTACTCTTCATTCCTCTTTCTTTCCTTTTTGCATTGTGTTTATCTTTTCATTCCATCTGGGGGGTGTAGAAGGATTCTTGGTCAGATTGATTTGTGATTTCTCAGTAGTCAAGACAGCGTATGGCAGTTATGAAAAATCTGGTCAAATTTCTTTCTTTCATCATTGATTCATTTTGCTTGTAGTAGTTCTCAATCATACATCTTACCAATTGCAGCTGTAAGGGAAACACAATATACATGTCAATGGCGCATCTGCTGTTGTACCCAATGGTATTAGATGAGCTGAAGAATGACGACATTCAATTGAGGTTGAATTCTATTAGGAGGTTATCTTCTATTGCATGTCAACTTGGTGAAGACAGAACCAGGAGGGAGTTGATCCCATTTTTGTGCAGAAACACTGACGACGAAGATGAGGTGCTACTTGCCATGTCAGAAGAGTTAGGCGGTTTTATTCCTTATGTTGGAGGAGTGGAGCATGCTCATGTGTTACTCCCTCTTCTGGGAACCCTTTGCACTGTGGAGGAGATCTGTGTGAGGGACAAAGCTGTACAGTCATTGTGTAGAATTGGATCCCAGATGAGGGAGAGTGATTTGATTGATAGGTTTGTCTCTCTTGTGAAGGTTTGCCCCACACTTTTACTGTTTATTTTAACTCTCATCACTTGTTCTAAGGAATGCTATTGTTCATGACTTTAGAGATCATAGTCAGAAAAACTTACAAAGACCATTTAGTTGCAAGTATTTAGTGCCTTGCAATCTGGACATTCATAGTAACATTTAAACTCAAGAGTATTGCACGCCAAAACTTCATCTGTATCCTGTCATATTTTGTCATAGCCAATCACAAAATACAGTATTTAAATCAACCTTTTACATTTTGTTCCTATGTCTTCCTTTTTCACAATCGCTAGAGGCTGGCAGCTGGTGAGTGGTTCACGGCTAGAGTTTCTGCTTGTGGACTATTTCACATTGCTTACCCAAGTTCCCCTGAGATGTTAAAGGCAGAGCTCCGGTCCATATATAGCCAGTTGTCTCAAGATGACATGCCTATGGTGAGAAGGTCAGCTGCAGCAAACTTGGGGAAGTTTGCTGCTACCATTGAACCAGCTTACCTCAAGACTGACATCATGACAATGTTTGAAGATCTTACACAGGATGGTAATATTTTAACTCATAAGCTGCCCCGTATGATTATAACTATTCAGTCTAGGCATTCACAGTTTAAGACATGTATGGTTCAACTTGTCTGGTACCCACTACTTGTTGCAGTAAATAGCCCTGCAGCTCTTCTAATTAATTTCTATACGATTGTTATATCAACTTGAGTGTTTGTGGTGACTCTATTGTGTCTTGATTTCAGATCAAGATTCTGTACGCTTACTAGCAGTTGAGGGCTGTGCTGCACTAGGCAAGTTGCTGGACCCCCAGGATTGTGTTGCACATATTCTTCCTGTCATTGTCAACTTCTCTCAGGTTAGATTGTGTTTGAAATCATGCTACTTGGGCACTCACAGATTCTTTAAATCTTTCATGCCTGTTCAGATTCGTGCGTTTGTTTTTAGTCTTAGGATCAAATCCTGCATATAATTGGTTACTTTTTCAGTTGTTTAGTGAGCTGTTGGAGTGATTTTAGCAACTTAATTTATCGCAATATCTGTATCATCATATCTTTAAGTCTATATATTGGTTTACTACCTTTTAGTATGGTTCTGACTTCAGATGTATTTGGGATCTTGTAAATTAAGATATCACACTTTAAAATCAAATCATAACCACTTCGCCAGAGAAGCTTTGTCATAGCAGGAAATAGTGAGTTTTTAGGCTCAATTGTCTAAGTTATGATAATGGTTATTACTTGCTGTTTGAGAAATCTCTACTATAGTTTATACAAAGCTAGCAAGGTAGTGGAATGTAAAAGGAACACGAGTTAGTGGCTTGAAGACTCCTAATTAAATGCGGTCCTTACTGCAAGATCGTGGTGGTTTGAATGACACTTCGGAAGTTCTCTGGATCTAATTCTGATCATGTACCAAAACTAGGGAGAAGTTACTTCAGAATTAGCTTCATAGAGTGATATGATTGATTGTTGGTGTATTCATATACTTGTTAAATGCTTTTGCTAGTGCTTTTTACAAGTCCAAATGCTTTTACTAGTCTTATACAATACAAAAACCATGACATGGTAATGCTTGTTTGGCCAAGCTTCTGGAAAGTTAAAAGTGTTTTTTGTTTGTTTTAAAAGGTGTTTGACATCTTTTAGGAAAAAATAAGTGCTTTTGAGTTGTAGCAGAAGTTGAAAAAAGTAGTTATTTCCCTGGAGCACTTTTGGAACTTTGGCCAAGCAGATATTTCTGCTCTAGTATTGGCAAAAGTGCTTTTCAAATTGATCATCTGAACACAAACTACTACTCTCCAGGCAACCTTTTTTCGAACCAAAAGTATTTTTTTCGAAAAACACTTCTGACAAAAGCACTTCTCTAAATAAGCAGATTTAAAAGCTTAGTCAAACTTGCTATAGAACTTGTAAAAACATGATGTTGGAAAGCTGGGATTCTCTTGCCAATAGTTGATACTCGATAGTGAAAATAGGATCAGTCTTTAGCTTATGTAGTGGATGAATTAGATGGGGAATTGATGGGACTTAGTGCTGGATTCTTATGGCATGAGGAAGAGCAGGACAGATTAAACAGTATTTTGGGACTATAATATGTGGATGAACAATAACAACAGGAGAACAAGAAAGGTGGAAAATAGTATGGAAATCGGAAGGTGCTCTAAAGGTGTCGCTAGTAGATATAATTTCTAAGAAGAATCTACAATGGGTACATCCGAAAGCATCAATGGAAGCTTTTTCTATCTCCTGATTATTGATAGCTAGATGTAAGCATCTCATCCTTGGCTGGAAAAGGTTGTTCAAATGATCTATTCCAGAAACTAATACTGTTCGGTTGCACAAAATTTTAGGTTCACCACAATGAAAATCTGATCAGTGATCTCCAGCAATAACTATGCTCAGTTAGTAGAGGTTTTGATTTAAGTTTGTTACCTCTTTATTATTGATCAGGAAACCTGGTTTACCCTTGTACTTTGTCCTGATTTATATCGAATCACAACTTGTTTACACAAAACTACTTATTTGTTGGAATTCCATTTGATTGCTTTTAGCAGCTTAATATATATGTTTGTTTTCATATGCATATATATATATATATATACACACACACACACACACACTAGTTTCTTTCTCAAAGTCACTATGAGTTTATTTCTCAAAATGGCCAGGATAAGTCTTGGCGTGTACGGTACATGGTTGCAAACCAGTTGTATGAGCTGTGTGAAGCTGTGGGACCTGAGACGATCAGGTACTAAACTCATACATTTTACTTTGTGAAATCTACTCTTATGACATTTGTCTAATTTTTTTTGTGCTGTTTTTCTTTCATTTATAATGATATTATCAGCATATCTTGATGTCTTCAATTTTATGCTTTATGTGATTCTTGGTGTCTTTTGTAAGCAAAATCATAATATATCAACATGCACCAAGATCACTCTTAAATGTAGTGTTATGGGGTTGGGTTTACCAAATACTTGTTTACTCACACATGTCTGTTATACGTGTAAAATTAGTTCATTGAAATAATTTCCATCTCATAAGTGCGTTCTGTGTTACTAAGTCATATTCTAGAGAAGATTGCACTGAACGCTATCACTAGTTCCTGATTTACATTCAGTGTCTCTATTATCATAAGAAATTAAGGATCTGACTTGGTTTTGAATGTCAAATTTTCTATTTGGAGACTACGTAACCAACTCTCCCTCCCCCTTATCCAAAAAAAAAACCCCGTGTCATTCAATCAATTTGAATCCTTTACATATTATACGTGTAGATTGTGCCTGCGGTTGAGTGGGCCTAAGTGCCTACCTATCATATTCAGTATTTATCTGAAGGCTCCTTTCAGGGGTTTGAAAAACGGGGGTTGGGTTGGGTTGGGGTTTGTGTATGTGATAAATCAAGTGGTAGTTGTTTGAATGCATACATTCAATGTTGACAGAAATGTTATTCTTCTTTTGATGGGATCAACCAAGGATTAATTTTCAGAAAATGATGCAGTATTTATATCAGAAACAAAGAATTAATGTCAAGTCACTAGAATATACTAACAGACCTGAAAGTACTGTTAATCTAAGTTGCTTGGACTCAGGTGTGGGTGTCCGATACGGATGCGGATCTAGAGGTTGGATCCTCTATGATCTAAATTTTAAGATTTGTGGATATGGATCCAAATATGGATACGGGTGTGGAGATTTGGCTAAAAATATTCAAATATCTAAAAATAGAGTTATAAAACCTAAATTATGAGATATTATGTGGAAAACTTGAGAAAAAAATATTGATCAAGAGGAGAATCCCGGAAGGAGATAAAAGAAAAGGGAGTGACAACATAAATTTGTATATACAAGGTATTCCATTTTCTGCAATTTCACCTTAGTTTTTGTCTTGATTTCAGAAATAATTGGATCTGTCCAGAATTCTCTCCGAATTTGGTCAAATAATCCAAAACTGGTTGACCAGATCGGGTATGGAACCCACACCCACACCCACGTCGTGTCCACACGGTGCGGCACCGAAAGTGAAGAGTTCGAGCAACTTAACTGCTCATCATTGTTCGGTGTCCCGCATTGGTTGAATTGAGGGTTTAAGAGTCCTTTTTTTGCTGTACGTATTTACAACATCTTGGTGCATAGTAATAAAATCTCTACCTTCCTATTAAAAAATTGTCGCACGTTGGTTGAGGGTATGGGTTATTGCATTCTTACCCTCACTCACCTCATTAGCTAGCTTTTGTGGTTGAATTAGATTCAATATCAATGTTTTTAACATGGTACCAGAGTTGGACTTAGACTTAGACCTATCCCAATTCTTCTTTTACCCAATGTTGGGCCCCCATTTATATTGTCTAAAGTCCAGAAATCCAGCCCCTGGCGTATGACAGGAGTTAAGGGTACCACATTGGTTGAGCAACTCTCACCTCATGATCTAGCTTGCGAGGTTGATTAGACGCATTACCATTTTCTCAACAATCATGATAGGTGACGTGGTCAATGTCAACTTAGTAGAGGATACTGTGTTACTAGGAGTCTATGCATTTGTTTCTCTACCAATGAGTCTGTCAGCTTGCTTACCATACGGAGAAATAGCAATTTTTGCTCTGTGATATCTGATTGTTGGTGATCTTGACTTAAGGACGGACTTGGTTCCTGCTTATGTGCGTTTGCTGCGGGATAATGAAGCGGAAGTGCGTATAGCTGCTGCAGGGAAAGCCACCAAATTCAGTCAGATTCTTAGTCCTGAGCTTTCTATACAGCATATTCTTCCGTGTGTGAAGGTAATTACATCTTAGTTTACCTGTTAAGGAACTTCTAATTACAGCTTTTGTTCCAACTGTTCCTAATATGTAATTGAGTTTTTAAATGTTATAGGAATTGTCATCCGACTCATCGCAGCATGTTAGATCTGCTTTGGCTTCTGTTATAATGGGGATGGCTCCTGTCCTGGGAAAGGTGATTGAACATTTTCTTGATTTTTATTGTAGAATTCAGACTAGAAAATATTAATCACGTATTTATGTATGCTACATATGTTGATATACACAACATTGTCAAGTTGTAGAACTTACCGTGATACTTGTTGGATTTGTCGCAACTAAGAATTTTCGGTACTTGCAATATGCACTGCTTTAGATGACAGCGTTTGCATATAAGTTAACTTTTGGAAGCTTTTGCATTCTAATGCTATAGCTAACATAACTATGTTTGGACCTTTTAAAAGAATCTATTTTTTGGAGGACAAAAAAGACCAGTATGATCTGGGAGGTCAAATTCTTTGATGAGATCTAAGTAGGTTCTGCTCTTTATTTGTATGACGCAATTTGTATATATATCCTTTATTTTTTTCTGGCTCTGCGATACAACATATTTCTATAAATCATCTTATCACACACATTGTTTAATGGGTCTATTAAGCTTGAATTTGCACAGTTGGATGCATCAACCTGGTTCTCATTTTTCTTCACTTTCCTTATGATGCTTTCTCTTCTTCTTCTTCTTCTTATGAGCCTGTTTGGCCAAACTTCTTGAAAATTAGAAGTGATTCTTTTGAAGTGCTTATCTTGGAGATTTATGGTGTTTAACTAAGTTTCTGGGAAAAAGTTCTTTAAGTGATTTTGCCAAACACAAACGTAGTAATCTCCAAGTGCTTTTTCTAAAACACCATTTGACAAAAAGTGCTAATCAAAATAAGCAGATTTAAAGAGCTTGACAAACAAACTATTTTTTAGGCAATGCATCTTCTATACATTTTGGATTTTGATTGGTAAGTTCCGCTACCTTATCATAATATAACATGTGCGGTCAAAGAGATTTTTGTGTTTGGTTTCTTCCCTAGTTTGTGTACCTTCTTTTGATCTTTGACAATGAAATTATCGAATTCATTTTATATTTCATGCAGGATGCAACCATTGAACATCTTCTACCAATTTTTCTTTCCCTTCTGAAGGATGAGTTTCCTGATGTGCGCCTCAACATCATTAGCAAACTTGATCAAGTCAATCAGGTTGGTTGTATTTTCAAGCCTTGTTCTTTCTAGCTCCTTTTGGTTCATGCTTTCTGTTCGTTATGAGTGTTTCTTTGTGACTGATAAGCTCCCAGAGGAAGAAGGAAATTGAAGATCAATGAAGTCGTGTAGTCAACTTAGTATAGTGGGATGCCACTTTGCCGCCTTGTTCCTATAAAATTTTCTTGATCATCTTTCATTTCTAGGATATAGATATCAAGATGCATTCTTATCTCTATTACCGAGACGAGTTGGGGAAGACCAGACTGATTCAGGATCTATAGATGAATTTTGTTTTCAGGCTATTCATTTCATGAGTTTATGGTGGAGATTAGTGGTGGCAAATGGGCGAGTTGGGTCAAATTTGGGTGGGTTGAAAATGGGTCAACATAAAATGGGTAATAATTCAACCCGCACATATTTCATAAGGGTAAAAGTGGGTTGGCGGACAAACGGGTTGGGTAAAAAATAGTTGACCCATATTTACCCATTTCCACGAGTAAATGGTGCTCAACTTTATAATTTTCATCATTCTACTATCTGAGAATAAACTTCTCCTAGAGTCTCTTCTTGATCCAGAATATTGATTTCTTTGCCATGCTTATTTTCTTAATTCTTTAATTTTCTTACAATCTAATTATGTACAGACTTTTGTACCAGTGTGAATTTTCAGGCTACAATATGATATTCTCACTAGTATAGTTTCTATCTATGAAGCCTTGCTAGCCTTTGTATCTTAAACAATCTGAGAAGTCAATATTAGCCAAATTATGCGCTTTCTACCCAATTTTGTATCAGTGTTAGCCAATTAATTTTCTGCATTTTCAATAATATTGTCACTATTTCAACAACAACCACAACAACATACTAGTGTAGTCCTACACATTAGGGTCTAGGGAGGGTAGAGTGTATGCAGACCTTGCCTCTACCTCAAAGGTGAAGTAGACACTGTTTTTAATAGACCTCCGGCTCAAGACAAAACCAGTCTAGAAAAAGACATAATGGAAGTACAAGAGACAATAGATAGTTACAGAACGATATACAACAAAGTAATACTACAATGAACTACACAAAATAATAAATAGGAACAAAAATTGAAGAACAAGAAACTACAAGTGTAGTCCTACGATTATTAGTAAGGGCAACAAGAAAAACACTCTTACCTACTAGTATGGACGCACTCCTACCTACTAACCTTCTATCCTAATTTGTGTCCTCCACATCTTCTTATCTAAGGTCATGTCCTCGATAAGCTGCGACTGCACTATGTCCTGTCTAATCACCCCTCTCCAATACTTTTTTGGTCTACTTCTAACTCTCATAAATCCATCCATAACCAACCTCTCACACTTCTGCACTAGGACATACATATATCTCCTCATCACATGCGCGAACCATCTCAAACTCGCTTTCCGCATCTTGTCTTCCCCCAAAGTCACTCCCACCTTGTCTCGTATATCCTCATTTTTAATCCTATCTCTCCTAGTATACCCACACATCCATCATAATATCCTATCTCTGCCACTTTTATCTTCTGAATGTGATAGTTCTTGACTGATCAACACTCCGTCATACAACATATCTAGTCTAACTACCATTCTATAGAGCTTGCCTTTAAGTTTAGTTGACACCTTCTTATCACTCAAAACTTCGGATGCGAGCCTCCATTTCATTCACTCTGCAACAATACGGTGAGTGGCATCCACGTCATTCTCTCCATTTTCCTAGATAATCGACCCAAGATACTTGAAACTACCTCTCTTTTGGATGACATATGACCTGTGTATCAAGTCTCACTTCCACATTAGGCTCACGTCTCACATCACTGAACTTGCATTCCAAGTATTCAGTTTTGATTTTGCTCAACCTGAATCCTTTAGACTCCAGGGTCCGTCTCCAAACCTCCAACTTAGTGTTAACTCCGTTGCGAGTCTCGTCAATCAAAACTACATCATCTGCAAATAACATAAACCATTTGCATATATTGTCACTATTTCACAGTGAACAAAAGTTAGGACTAAAGAAAGTTCAAGTTCTCAAAAATTAACTGTATATCTAAACAAAGCAAAACACGTAAATTGGACCTGTGGAGAATATTACATGTTCATAAGACAGATATAAGGAATTGAATGATACTGTGTCAAAATTTGCCAAAATCATCTTAAACAAAAAGTTCTTTTCAACTCGTACTGTAGTATGCTTAAATTATTAAGGATTTAAGTTGTATATACTTATGATGCAATATCTGCAAAGTCTAGTTATCCTATTGTAGCGCATGTTGAGTTGGTTACTGCTAGCGATTAAGAATTAGCTCCGTCATGAATTATTTTCTGTGGCGGATGCTATGCACTTTGAAGTACTAGTTTTTAAAAAGAATTGTTTATTTTTAAATTAAAAAAACGAGGCTATACCCTATTAAAACTGCTTTAACTATGCAAAGATTGGAAATTAATAACTAGAAAAGCATTGATTTAAGAATTCACCGAAACACTATATTCATCACACCTCCTAATGTAAAGGAGAAAACACAAAAAGTTTAGGAACTGAGTAAATATTTAAGAGAAAACATGTTCAATTACTAGATGTTCCCTCAATTTCCATATTTTACCCATTTTTACGCGTCAAATATGGGACCTGTTCAATATATCATTCCCCAACTGTTAAAATATTGGTGGATTGATAAAATATGGGTTCAGTTTGCTAGCACTAATGGATATGAATGTTTTGCAGTCGTACAGGACTTGCTTTTAAATTAGCTGGTACAAACTAATGTGTGCTTGGGAAACTTGAATGAATAGCAAGTTCTCTTTGCCAGATTTTTTTTCTGATTGCTTGTCTTGTTCAGATGTTTTTATATCAATTTTTATTTTCTTCTTTTTGCCTTACCATTCTACTTCTACTTGCATGACATATCATGGTTTTCTTAATGTTTTTTTTGAAGTAAGGCTAACTTCATTAATCGTGGTTCTCTTTATGCTTATTCATTCTATCTATTGGTTCTTTGCAATTCTTTCGCAGCTTCTTCACGACTAAATCTAAGTTGCTTCCAATTTTACAGGTGATTGGAATTGATTTATTAGCCCAATCTCTGTTGCCAGCTATTGTTGAGCTGGCAGAGGATAGGCATTGGCGAGTTCGTCTGGCTATAATAGAATACATACCTCTGCTGGTCAGTCAGTTGGGTGTAGGATTTTTCGATGATAAGCTTGGCACCCTTTGCATGCAGTGGTTACAGGATGAGGTTGGTACGTGATAAGCTAGTGACTAGATATGGAACCTTTCTTTTTGATTTATAACACAAACATTAGATATGTAATCTAGAAAATGAGAAGCATAGATACTTTTCTTTTGTAAAGTGAGTGCATCTCTTTCACTTTCTCTTTCATTGTCAGTGAGTGGCAAGGAGGAGGCATTTCTTCTTTTGGATCAAACTAGCTGTAATTTCTGTCTTATGCCTCATTTTCTTTTACTAAGACGAATAAGACTGTCTAA
>JAJOOH010021788.1:0-34349 GCA_029582605.1 Solanum gracilifrons | reverse complement strand
TTTTTTTTTTCATAAACATAAAAATCTTATAAGTTGTAAAACTATTAAAATTATCTCAATTATATATACAATCTTACCAAATAACCAAAAGTTCATAAAATTGCATAATATACTATCACAAAGTTATTCTAAATAATTACAACGTTTGTTGATCAAAGTTTAGTTCGATAAAAAATTATTAAACATAAGTTGTAGTGTCTAGTCATTAATATAATTCTCCCACATACTACGGACAATAATTTGATGTTGAACTAGTATTTCTCGATTATATAACTGAGAAGACAAATCAACAGTGTTACTTTGAGTCCTTTGTTGATCAATTTGGTTGGTAAGTAAAGATGATAAAAATTAATGAATATAAATGGTAGAGTAGGAATTGATTTGAATTAATAATAAAACTTATGTTGGTGAGAATAATCATTATATGGGACATAAATTGTTTAAAAGTAATTATATGAATTATAAATTTTATATATATATGAAATAGATAGTTAATAGATATAAATGCGGGTTTGCTTTTATAAAGTATAAATTGGTAGGTTAACTTTAAATTTGAAAAATCTCATACCATGATTTGAAATTCCCAAATCAGCGTGACATGGTAAAACGTCTCCTTAAAGGGAAAGCTCCTAGTTAAAATATTGAAAGACAAAAAAGAAAACCTATAAAGTTGGGAAAAAGGTCTGAAATATATCAAAACTTTGACTTAAATTATTGTAACAATCACAAACATTTGGTAGAACCTTTTACCCCCCCCCCCCCCCCCGCACTATTTAATTGTGTGTTTTAAAGGTATATATGTTCCCACGTAGACATCATAAATATTTCATCATTATAAATAGTAAATTGTCCACATGGCACATATATACCTTTAAAATACACTATTAAATAGTGCAGGGGATAATAGGTCCTCCCCAAAGTTTGAAATTGTTATAGCAATTTCGATCAAAGTTCGTATATATTTCGAACCATTTTCCCTATAAAGTTCAGTGAATGTAATACCCTTTCTAAAACAAATAAATTATTTCTTCACAACCCTTATAAACTAAGTTAATCATTAATAGTAATGTTAAAAAACGTAACATATATTTTTTTCCCATGCCACATTAAAAGTAAATATACATTATATTAAAAGTAATTAATAAATATTATCGCACATTCTTGGTATGAATACGAAAGAGCAAAATCATTCATATCTTTAATTGTACATCGTAAGGAACATTCATTGTATGAATACAAAAAAGGAAAAAAGGCACATTCGTGATTATTAAATTTAGGTCTTCCATTTTCCAATTAATATATTAATGAAATGTATTTTTTTTATTTTGGGGGAATATTTTTTAATCCCCTTTGACGACTTAATATATAATGTGTTTATTAGTTATGCTTGCATTAATTATATATGATTAGTTTGATGCATTAAAATAGCATGCATTGCATTAAAAAATTATTTACAAAGATACCCTCCACTATTATGGTGGAAAGAATGCACAAAGAGATTTTGAGAGGCAATAGTTGCATTGCTAATACCTAGAAATCTATTGTATTAGCAATACACACTTTATCACACAATAGAATGTATAACTAATGCAAGCATTAGTTATACACAAATTAGAAGAGAGTACCAAATAAGGTACTAGTAATACACAAGGCTAATACATGCATTATTTTTCCGAATACACTCTACCAAACAATCTTAGATTCTTACATTTCTTTAAATTTTTTTGTCCCTCTGGCCTCCATCTAATAGCTTGTCATAAATCATGAATGGTAGACCTAATTGTAACAAAAGCATGTGTATGAAGTCAAGATTAGCCGAAAAATGTTTCGTTTTAAAGAAATAGTTCAAATCCCATGGATCAATTTAATATCAAAAATTCTTTCGTACATACTTTTCTTTTTTTAAAGTTCATAAATCTGGTTTTTAAAAATATTTATTGACAATCAAAGAAATGAACCAAAACCTGGCCCATCTCAATAATAGAAAGCAATATAAACAATAAATGGAAAGTCTACAAGGATTTTGAACGATTTTTTGACTGATTTTTCCTCTTCTCCTCCTTTTTTGTCATCGCCGCCACACTCTCCTACTCCTCTGGTGGGTGAGTCATCCTTGAGGTGAAGAGATCTAGGCTATGGTTGGTCAGAGCTGGCTTCACACAACATCATTAAGAGTCTCCATCTGCTTGTGAGCTCAGGTAGGGCGACCTTATTCTTTTGTATTCAATTCTTGTGCGGATTGCTTTATATTTTTTATTCTTTAGTTTGTTGGATTTTATCCTGATTTGTATAACCTTGTTCCAATACTACTGAAACTACCGACTTTACCTTCTTTTTCTCAAATATATCATAATCGTCTTCAAGTACATCTCCTAAGCTTTTAGATAATTTACCCTTTATCAAGTCATTTATTTGATAGCTAATCTCATATGCACATTGATATAAAAATCTAAAGGTTAGTGTTGATTAGTGCTTCAAAATAGTAGATCTTGTTCCTCATTTTTACCTAGTAAGAAAAATAATGTTGTTCAGTTATTTAACATTAAGTTGTTTACTGTTTTCTAGTTGATATGGTGGAGTTAGTGGGCATGTTTATCCACTCTCTTTAGTTGCTTATTTTTAGGTAATGTTAGTTAAGTTATAGGAATATTTAACCCATTGTTGTAACTATGCTGCTGCAATCAAAAATAGACTTTAGAAGTTATCTTTTGTCTGCCTCTGCCTTCTTTTTAATCCCCAACATATTGTGGTATCAGAGTAAGCAAGTTGAGACATCATATTCTTGAAGAGGCCCATAATTCCAGTTATTCTATTTATCCAGCGCCACTAAGATGTACTGCGATCTGCGGGAAGTCTATTAGTGGAATGGTATGAAAAGAGATATAGCAGATTTTGTGGCTAAGAGCCCCAATTGCCAGCAAGTTAAGGTAGAACATCAGAAACCAGGAGGTATGACTCAAGAGATTGACATTCCTACTTGGAAGTCGGAAATGATCAACAGGGACTTCATCACAGGTTTACCTCGTACTCGCAGACAGCATGAATCCATTTGGGTGATTGTTGATAGGGTTACTAAGTCTTCTCGTTTTTTGGCGGTCAAGCCTACAGATTCGGCGGAGGATTACCCCAAGCTTTACATTAATGAGATTGTGAGGTTGCATGAGGTTCCTTTGTCTATAATCTCAGATAGAGGTCCTCAGTTGACCTCTCATTTATAGAAGTCATTTTAGAAGGGTCTTGGTACTCAGGTAAACCTTACACAACATTTCATCCACAGACGGATGGTCAGGCAGAGCGTACCATTCAAACCTTAGAGAACATGTTGAGAGCTTGTGTGATCGACTTCAAGGGTAGTTGGGATGATCACCTTCCTCTTAACTTGCCTACAACAATACTTACCATTCCAGCATTCAGATGGCCCCTTATGAGGCATTGTATGGGCGTACACGTAGATCTCCAGTTGGTTGGTTGGAAGTAAGTGAAGCAGCCTTGATAGGACCAGATTCAGTCCTTGATGCTATGGAGAAAGTGCAACTCATTAGAGATTGACTTAAGACTGCCCAGAGTTGCCAAAAATCTTATGCAGATGTGAGAAGAAGGGACCTATAGTTTTAAGTTGATGCTTGGGTTTTCCTAAAAGTGTCACCTATGAAAGGGGTGATGAGATTTGGCAAGAAAGGGAAGATCAGTCCCAGATATGTAGGCCCTTACCGGATCTTGAAAAGGATTGGTAAAGTGTCTTATGAGTTAGAGTTGCCAGCAGACTTAGCAATAGTGCATCCAGTCTTTCACATTTCTCTTTTGAAGAACTGTGTGGGTGATCCAGTATCCATAGTGCCATTATAGAGTGTGGCCATGAAAGATAGCCTTTCTTATGAGGATGTACCAGTTGAGATTCTTGATCGTCAGGTTAGAAGGTTGAGAGATAAACAAGTCGCTTCAGTCAAGGTTTTGTGGAGGAGTCAGTTCGTAGAGGGAGCTACTTGGGAAGCGGAAGCAGCCACGAAGTCCAAGTATCCTCACCTCTTTCCTTCCGATTCCATTCCGGCTTGAGGTAATAGTTCCTCTTTAGTTTTTCAGTCATTCATGCGTAATATTAAGTCATAGAATCACGTTCCTTCAGTTGTACGTGCATTTTTAGCGTATTTGCATGTTCTTGGAACTCAACTCATTCAGAAATTCAGTTCTCAGTATTTAGTGGTAGGAATTGCAGCTCTCTCCCTCCATTTCAGCTAGTTTAGTCTTCATTCGAGGATGAATGGTCCCAAGGGGGAGATAGTATAACACCCCGTATTTGAAATAGACCAAAAATGTAGATTTTGAGAAGTTCCAGGTGCAACCCACGGTTGCCATCCACGGACCGTAGGTCAGACCACGGCCCGTAGGTCAGACCACGGCCCGTGTTGGTGGTCCGTGGTTCACCACTGAAACCCCTCCCAGACCCAGCTCAGAAAATTTACTAAGTCCCGACTCACGGACAGAACCACGGTCCGTAGATCAGACCACGGTCCGTAGTCTTTGTTCGTGGATTGAAACCTCCTTTACCCAGCCTCTGACACAAACTACGGTCGACCAGCACAGACTTTCATTTAATCCACTGTCCGTAGGTCTGACCGTAGGTGAGGGTAGCAGCCAGTTAGATGAAAATTGTTGAGTGGAGCAACTTCAGATGGTCATAACTTTTAGCACAAAAGTAATTATGTGTCCCATGACCTATTATATGATAGATAATTGAATCCTCTTTCCAATGCCACCGAGTTTGCTAAAATCCCACCTCCGAGTAAAAAGTTATGCTCGTTTTAGTGAAAGCATATCACGCAGGCTTGACCTACGGATCCAATCGACGGCCCGTCGATTGAATGAAGGCCCGTCAGTCGCGTTCGTCAGTCACTCCGACAACAATAAAGTCAGGGGTCTTTTGGTGTTTTCCTATATCGTTTAACCCCTAAGATACGTCGTTCAGACCCTAAATAATGAGGTTTTAGTTAGTTTAAGCCTAGAAACATAACTAGAACTTACCTAAGTCAAATCATTATTCAAACTTAGAAGAATTAGAACGCTAAGAGGAGAAAAGAGGTCAAGAACCCTATTTCAAGAACGCAGCAAGGTTCCATCAGTTCCAGCCCCGAAATCAAAAGATTTCTCCGTGGAATTCATCACTAGGTATGTGGGATTTCACTAGTGGGTTCCTTTCGCCCATTAGGTCCCTAGAATTCAGTCCGTTTCTTGATTCCCTTATTATGAATAGACCTAGGATTTGTAGAATTACAGCATATCATCATGAATTTGTTATTTAAATGTTAAAAATCAGATTATCATGTTATTACATCATTTCTCGCATGAATTTCAGAGCCCTAGCTATTTATTTCTTAAGTTCTTGAATTACACATGCTAGGTCAGATATCTCAGTTATTCAGTTATACATGCCTCAGTTATTAATGCATCATTATGAGATTAATTGTTGCATTCTCAATTTGCATGTTCAGTTCGAGCTATCCAGTATTTTATAGAAATTCAGTCATAACCGGTTAACGAATTAATTCATTAGGAGTAGCATAATACCGAGTTGGACTAGGGTTCAGCGTACCCATATAGTCCCAGAACTACAAGCCACGTAGGTGTAAGTCCCCTCTGTGGGCAACATCAGTTTAGTGATCACGCTAGCATGCCTATATACCTCTGGCAGGGTATATATGGTCCTCTCGATGGGGCGTATACATCGGACTCCACATTTAGCTCATGTGGTTTTATGTCGGTTATTAGTAGCTCTCACAGTTCAGTCAAACTCCAATGCATTGACCATATTTCAGTACAGTCAATATTAAGTTTCAGCATATTATAAATTTGGTCATTGCATCAGTTAGCTTAGTATTCAGCATTTTGAGTATCTATATCATGTTCAGATTATTTCATTGCTTCATTGCTTTGTACAGTTATATGTTATTTCAGCTTTACTCTATCCTGCATGTTCAGTACCTTTCAAGTACTGACGCATACGTGCGCTACATCTTCTCGTGATGTAGGTTCAGGTTCTCAGCATCCAGATCATGCTTAGGTCAGTTCCCGATCTTCAGTTCAGCAACATTAGTTGTGAGTCCTCATTCTTCGAGGACTAGTGACATGTTTATCTTTATTGCTTTTAGTCTTTAGTTTCAGTTTTGCTAGACCTTGTTAGGGCATGTCCCAACATTTCTTGTCAGTTTAAAAGCTTATTTTCAGACATAGATAGATTCAGCTTAGTGTTGAGTTAATATTTTCTTTGTATTAAACTCATCAGTTTTCATATATCTCAGTTATAGTATATGGGTATTCCCTATCTTTTTATTTTTTTATTTATGATTTAGCTTCCACACAATTTCTACTATTGAGATTATATTTAGTATGCTCATGATCATGCCAGCAGGGTTATCTTGGGATCACTTGTGGTCCTAGGTCTCGTGTCTGCGTCTCAGGGGTAGCTCGGGACGTGACAAATTTGGTATCATAGCCAGGTTTAAGTGTGCTAGGATATCTGAAAGCTGCATTAGGTAGAGTCTTTTTCCTGGATGTGTAGTGCGCACCACATCTAATGAGGGGAGGCTATAAAGTGTTTTAGGAAATCTTCATTTTCTTGTTACTCTTATCATGCGTAAGGTATGATCTAAATTCTATTCTAACTCGACGTTATACGTTTCAGTGATCATGCCTCCTCGTAGAGCTTATGCCAGGAATGCGAATGCTAGGAACGAAAATGTAGCTCCTCCAGTTCGAGATTAGAAAGTTTCAAATGCTGAATTCAGGAATGCCATACAGATGTTGGCTCAGAGTGTGGCCAACCAGAATAATCAGCGGGTTCCAGTTCCGGTAAATGCCAATGTTGGGTCAGCTATAGCTAGGGTCTTTGACTTTGTTAGGATGAATTCGCCTGAGTTCTTAGGATCGCAGACTGTTGAGGATCTCTAGAATTTCTTGGATGAGATCAAGAAGATCTTTGAAGTGATGCAGGTAACTGGGAATGATCGGGTTGAGTTAGCATCCTACCAACTTAAGGATATGGCTCATATCTAGTATACTCAGTGGAAGGAGAACAGGGGTACAAAGCCGCTCCTATTACTTGGGATTGTTTCAGCGAAACCTTTCTGGACAGGTTTTTCTCCACAGAGTTAAGATAAGCAAGGTCCCAGGAACTTATGAACTTAAGGCAGGGTAACATGACTGTCCAACAGTATGGGCTCAAGTTTAGCCAACTCTCAAGGTATGCTCCTCACATGGTTGTTGATTCCTTGGCTCAGATAAATAAATTTCTGTATGGAGTATCAGACTTAGTGAAAACAGAGTGCAGGAATGTTATGTTGTTGGGAGACATGAACATCTCTAGGCTCATGACTCATCCTCAGCAGGTTGAGGGTGATAAGCTTAGGGAACAGGCTAAGGAGACTAAGAAAGCAAGAACATGTAACCATGAGTATTCCCAACAGAAATCGGGTGGTGGAAATTGCTCGCAGTTTCATCAGAAGTATTCGACTCCAGCACCTTCATCAGCTAGTACTCCATCCCCCAGGTTCCGTAACGATCAGAAAGGTAGGGTGTCAGGCTCTAAGTCTCAAGGTAGTGTTTTAGGCACCAAAAGTTACCCTTCTTGCCCAAAATGTAGTAAGAACCATCCGGGCGAGTGCCTTGCTAGTAAGGAATGATTCTTTGGGTGTGGTCAGTCTGGTCATAGTTTGAAAGATTGTCCTTCTAGATAGGGTCAATGAGGAAATAATGGTAGAGTTCAGTCTACAACTTCAGCAGCACCAGATGGTCACCCAACTCAGCAGGGTAACTCATCTAGTACAGGTGGTGGATAGCGCCAAAATAGGCTCTATGCTCTTCACGCTCGTCAAGATCAAGAAGATTTTCCTGATATAGTCACTGGTACGTTACGAGTCTTTGATCTTGATGTTTATGCATTGTTAGATCCAGGGGCTACCTTGTCTTTTGTAACTCCTTATATAGCAGTCCAATTCAGTGTTAGTCCAGAAACTCTTTCAGAACCCTTCTCAGTCTCTACTCCAATCGGTGACCCAGTTATAGCTAGACGGGTATACAGAAATTGCCCTGTCACAGTCTCTTAGAAAGTCACCTCAGCAAATCTTGTAGAGTTAGAAATGGTAGACTTCGATGTCATTCTAGGCATGGATTGGTTACATTCCTGTTATGCCTCAGTCGATTGTAGAACTACGATTGTTCATTTTTAGTTTCCAGACGAACCAATCCTAGAATGGAAGGGTAGTAGCTTAGTGACTATGGGTCGATTTATTTCTTACCTTAAGGCTAGAAAGATGATCTCTAAGGGTTATCTCTATCATCTAGTTCGGGTTAAGGATTCTAGTTCCGAAACCACATATCTTGAGTCAGTTCCAATGGTTAATGAGTTTCCAGAATTGTTTCCAGATGATCTTCCCAGAGTTCCTCCCGAAAGGGAAATCGACTTTGGAATTGATCTTGTTCCAGATACCCAGCCTATATCTATTCCTTCTTACAGAATGGCTCCAGCTGAGTTTAATAAATTGAAAGAGAAGTTAAAAGACCTTCTAGATAAGGGCTTCATCAGACCTAGTATTTCGCGATGGGGTGCACCAGTGTTGTTCGTGAAGAAGAAAGATGGTTCTCTCAGAATATGCATTGACTATAGGCCGTTCAACAAGGTCACAATCAAGAATAAGTACCCTTCCTTCAGGATTGATGACTTGTTCGACCAACTTTAGGGTGCTAGTCATTTCTCAAAGATAGACCTCAGATCAGGTTATCATCAACTTAGAGTCAGAGACAATGACATTTCGAAGATAGCCTTCAGAACACGGTATGGTCATTACAAATTTGTAGTTATATCATTTGGACTAACCAATGCTCCTACAGCTTTCATTAATTTGATGAACAGAGTGTTCAAGCATTACTTGGACTTGTTCGTTATCGTCTTTATTGATGATATCCTCATTTACTCTAGGAATGAGAAAGAACATGCGAGTTATTTAAGAGTTGTTCTGCAAACACTCAAAGATCGCCAGTTATTTGCAAAATTTAACAAGTGCGATTTTTGGTTACAATCAGTTGCCTTCCTTAGGCATATTGTGTCTAGTGAAGGAATTTGAACAGATTCCCAGAAGATAGAAGCATGAAACAATGGCCCAGACCTACCTCTGCTACAGATATCAGAAGTTTCTTGGGTCTAGCAGGTTATTACAGAAGGTTCGTGGAAGGATTTTCATCCATAGCCTCACCATTGACTAGGTTGAGTAAGAAAAAGGTTAAGTTCCAGTAGTCAGATGATTGTGAGAAAAGCTTCGCAGAATTGAAAACTAGGTTGACTACAGCTTCTGTCTTGACTCTACAAGAGGGTTCAAACGGTTATATGATCTATTGTGATGCATCTAGGGTTAGCCTAGGTTGTGTGTTGATGCAGCGATGTAAGGTTATATCTTATGCTTCTAGGCAACTTAAGGTGCATGAGAGGAACAACCCAACTCATGACCTCGAGCTAGCAGCAGTGGTGTTTGAACTTAAGATTTGGTGACATTACTTGTATGGCGTTGATGTAGATGTGTTTACAGACCATAAGAGCCTTCAATATGTGTTCACCCAAAAAGAGTTGACTCTTCGCCAAAGAAGATGGCTAGAGTTCCTCAAAGATTATGATATGACCGTGCATTACCATTCTGGTAAGACGAATGTAGTAGCAGATGCCCTTAGCAGACTATCTATGGGTAGTGTAGCACATGTTGAGGAAGAAAGAAGAGAGCTAGCAAAGGATGTTCACAGACTTGCTCTCCTAGGAGTTCGTCTTATGAGCATATCAGATGATAGTGTAACGGTTCAGAATGGGGCAGCATCTTCTTTGGTAGTTGAGGTTAAGGAAAAGCAAGACAGTGATCCAATCTTGCTTGAGCTTAAAGGTGCATTCCACCAACAGAGAGCTGAGGTTTTCTCCCAAGGGGGAGATGGTGTGCTTCGCTACCAGGGTCGATTATGTGTTCCTAATGTGGGCGAGTTGAGACAGCATATTCTTGTAGAGGCCCATAATTCCAGATATTCTATTTATCCAGGCACCACTAAGATGTACCGCGATCTGTGGGAAGTCTATTGGTGGAATGGTATGAAAAAAGATATAGCAGACTTTGTGGCTAAGTACCCCAATTGCCAGCAAGTCAAGGTAGAACATCAAAAACCAGGAGTATGACTCAAGAGATTAACACTCCTACTTGGAAGTGGGAAGTGATTAATATGGATTTCATCACAGGTTTACCTCGTACCAGCAGACAACATAACTCAATTTGGGTGATGGTTGATAGGGTTACTAAGTCTTCTCGCTTTTTGGCGGTCAAGACTACAGATTCGGCGGAGGATTACACGAAGCTTTACATAAATGAGATTGTGAGGTTGCATGGGGTTCTTTTGTCTATTATCTCAGATAGAGGTCCTCAGATTACCTCTCATTTATGGAAGTCATTTCAGAAGGGTCTTGGTACTCAGGTTAACCTTAGTACAACATTTCATCCACAGGCGGATGGTCAGGCAGAGCATACCATTCAGACCTTAGAGGACATGTTGAGATCTTGTGTGATCGACTTCAAAGGTAGTTGGGATGATCACTTCCTCTTATTGAGTTTGCCTACAATAATAGTTACCATTCCAGCATTCAGATGGACCCTTATGAGGCATTGTATGGGTGTAGATGTAGATCTCCAGTTGGTTGGTTGAAAGTAGGTGAAGCAGCCTTGATAGGACGAGATTCGGTCATTTAAGCTATGGTGAAAGTGCAACTCATTAGAAATAGACTTAAGACTGCCCAGAGTCACCAGAAATCTTATGCAGATGTGAGAAGAAGGGAACTAGAGTTCCAAGTTGATGATTGGGTTTTCCTGAAAGTGTCACCTATGAAAGGGGTGATGAGATTTGGCAAGAAAGGGAAACTTAGTCCCAGATATGTAGGCCCTTACCGGATTTTGAAAAGGATTGGTAAAGTGTCTTATGAGTTAGAATTGCCAGCATACTTAGCAACAGTGCATCCAGTCTTTCACATTTCTCTTTTGAAGAAGTGTGTGGGTGATCCAGTATCCATAGTGCCATTAGAGAGTGTGGCTGTGAAAGATAGCCTTTCTTATGAGGATGTACCAGTTGAGATTCTCGATCGTCAGGTTAGAAGGTTGAGAAATAAAGAAGTCGGTTCAGTCAAGGTTTTGTGGAGGAGTCAGTCCATAGAGGGAGCTACTTGGGAAGCAGAAGCAGTCATGAAGTCCAAGTATCCTCACTTCTT
This sequence comes from Solanum gracilifrons, assembly GCA_029582605.1. Taxonomy (NCBI): domain Eukaryota; kingdom Viridiplantae; phylum Streptophyta; class Magnoliopsida; order Solanales; family Solanaceae; genus Solanum; species Solanum gracilifrons. The sequence goes on along the minus strand of JAJOOH010021788.1, from coordinate 23,074 downwards.
TCCTTCCGATTCTATTCCAACTTGAGGTAATAGTTCCTCTTCAGTTTTTCAGTCATTCATGCATAAAATTCAGTCTTAGAATCATGTTCCTTTAGTTGTAGTTGCATTTTTAGCGTATTTGCATGTGCTTGGAACTTAGTTCAGTCAGAAATTCAGTTCTCAGTGTTTAGTGGTTGGGAATGCAGCCCTCTCTCTCCATTTTAGCTAGTTTAGTCTTCATTCGAGGATGAATGGTCCCAATGGGGAGATAATTTAATACCCTGTATTCGAAATACACCAAAAATGTAGATTTTGAAAAGTTCCAGGTGCAACCCACGGTTGCCTTCCACGGACCGTAGGTCAGACCACGGCCCGTGCTGGCGGTTTCGTGGTTCATCACTGAAACCCTTCCCAGACCCAGCTCAAAAAATTTACTAAGTCCCGACTCACGGACAGTGGGTCTGTCCGTGGTCTATGTCCGTGGATTGAGACCTCTTTTACCCAGCCTCTGACACAAACTACGGTCGACCAGCACGGAGCATCATTTGATCCACGGTCTGTAGGTCTGACCGTAGGTGAGGGTAGCAGCCAGTTAGATCAAAATTGTTGAGTGGATCAATTTCAGATGGTCATAAATTTTAGTACAAACTGAATTGTGTGTCCCATGACCTATGATATGATAGATAATAGAATCATCTTTCCAACGCCTCTGAGTTTGCTAAAATCCGACCTCCGAGTAAAAAGTTATGCTTGTTTTAGTAAAAGCCTAGCGCGCAGGTCAGTCCCGTTCGCCAGTCACTTCGACAACAATTAAGTTAGGGGTCTTTTGGTCTTTTCCTATTTCATTTAACCCCTAAGATACGTCGTTTAGACCCTAAATCATGAGGTTTTAGTCAGTTTAAGCCTAGAAACATAACTAGAACTTACCTAAGTCAAATCATTAATCAAACTTAGAAGAATTAGAACGCTAAGAGGAGAAAAGAGGTCAAGAACCCTAGTTCAAGATCGCAGCAAGGTTCCATCAGTTCCAGCCCCAAAATTAAAAGATTTCTCCGTGGAATTCATCACCAGGTATATGGGATTTGACTAGTGGGTTCCTTTCGCCCATTAGGTCCCTAGAATTCAGTAAGTTTCTTGATTCCCTTATTATGAATAGACCTAGGGTATCTGGAATTACAGCAGATCATCATGAATTAGTTATTTAAATGTTCCATCAGATTATCGTGTTATTACATCATTTCTCGCATGAATTTCAGAACCCTAGCTATGTATTTCGTTAGTTCTTGAATTACACATGCTAGGTCAGATATCTCAGTTATTTAGTTATACATGCCTCAGTTATTAATGCATCATTATCAGATTAATTGTTGCATTCTCAGTTTGCATGTTCACTTCGAGCTATCCAATATCTTACAGAAATTCAGTCATAACCGGTTAACCACTTAATTCATTGGGAGTAGCATAATACCGAGTTGGACTAGGGTTCATCGTACCCATATAGTCCCAGAACTACGAGCCACGTAGGTGTAAGTCCCCTCTGTGGGCAACATCAGTTTAGTGATCACACCAGCATGCCTTTATACCTCTGGCAGGGTATATTGGGTCCTCTCGATGGGGCGTATACATCGAACTCCACATTTAGCTCATGTGGTTTTATGTCAGTTATTAGTAGCTCTCATAGTTTAGTCAGACTCTATTGCATTAACCATATTTCAATATAGTCAGTATTCAGTCTCAGCATGTTATAAATTTGGTCAGAGCATCAGTTAGCTCATTATTCAGTATTTTCAGTATCTATAGCATGTTCAGATTATTTCATTGCTTCATTACTTTGTACAGTTATATCTTATTTCAGCTTTACTCTATCCTGCATGCTCAGTACCTTTCAAGTATTGACGCATACGTGCGCTACATCTCCTCGTGATGTAGGTTTAGGTTCTCAGCATCCAGATCACGCTTAGGTCGGTTCCCGATCTTCAGTTCAGCAGCATTAGTGGTGAGTCCTCATTCTTCGAGGACTACTGACATGTTTATCATTATCGGTTTTAGTGTTTATTTTCAATTTTGCTAGACCTAGTTGGGGCGTGTCCCAACATTTCTAGTCAGTTTAGAGGCTTATTTTCAGACATAGATAGATTCAGCTTAGTGTTGAATTAATATTTTCTTTGTATTAAACTCATCAGTTTTCATATATCTCAATTATAATATATGGGTATTCCCCATCTTTTCATTTTTTTATTTATGATTTTGCTTCCGTATAGTTTCTATTATTCAGATTATATTTAGTATGCTCATGATCATGCCAGCAGGGTTAGCTTGGGATCACTTGTGGTCCTAGGTCCCGCGTCCGCATCTCGGGGGTAGCTCGGGGTGTGACATAGGGGGACCATTATTGAACAAGACATCGCATTGTTCCTTGTTTTATTATTTTTTTTCACCTAGAAATTCTCCTTTTAGATGATCTATTGTATTTTTTTAAATTTTGTTTTACATTAAATGGTCTTGATATCAAGCCAACTTAATATTAAAATGAGTGAAAACTAGCATAAATCTGAATCTCAAATTTGGTGGCAACTCCTACCGTTTGAAAGTGATGTCTTGAGAATGATGATAGTTTTTAAGGGTTTCATTTTGAATAGTCAAATGATAGAAGTGGAATGAAACGGTTGTAGAACAAAAAAAACATATTCTCACCTAAAAAGAAATGCATTCAGTAGCTTTGGTACAAAAATATTATTGTAATATTATAAGTCATATATATATATATATATTCCAAGGCTTCAATTTGAAGTATTTCACTCATATTTACTACAAAAAGTGACTTAAGTTATAAGTTTGACATATTTTAAATTGCAATTGCTTCCCTTAGAACCATTGTTCAACAACTTTAGGTTTATAACTCTCTCAAACATTATTGAAAAGTGCAGGAATTACATGTCCCCAAAAAAATCTAAATCACTCACATCACCATAATTTTTCGTGAAAAATACATGTAAGAAATCTTTTCAATAGTCATAGCATAATATTTAAGGATTACATACAATGAGATAAATCAAGCTGGTGGAACGCTTCTCATAGTTTCTGTACTGACTTGTTCACTTGTTTGTAACACCCCGGAAATTCTATGGCTTAAGTTAGAGCCTCACCCTATGAATAATGACTTAAAAATAGTTAAAATGATGTTTATCAACCTAATCTAATGTAATTGACTTGGTTTGGAAGAGTAAAAGTCTAAACATCAGGAAATGACCACGACGTTTAACAGTTTTGGAGATCGACGTTTTATTTTAAAGTTTTCAAAAAAAAATATAAATTAGCGAGGAAGGAGGACTGATTTCATATTGATATTGTTCATCCCTAATCTTCTTAAGTTACTACGCCTAAAGAAGAAGAATAATTTGTACACATGGACCTATAGTTAAGAGAATCGACAAAATGACATAAATACGCCAAATACCTTATCTAACTGAACGAGTGGAATAGCAACATAATGGAGTCACAAAAATACGCCAGCTGCAATCTCAATGCTTTTCACAAAAGATCTTTCTAGCAATAGAGTAGTAAAACAATATTTGACAATTTAGGATTCAAAAATTCGTGCTCAAAGGAAGTATAGTGATTAGCCTTAACATACCTCGATTTTGGGTCTTGTTGTATCAATATGGATTGTACCCCCTTCCTTACAGTATGTAGTCTACAAAAAATCATGTCACACAACCATTACAGGCAGAATATTAACACGTCATGGTCAAAGTAGCAATTTAGAGCTCACTAGCAAAGTGATTAGCTCGCTAGACCATTTTTAAATGTATGCTTCATTACCCTCTCTTCTCCAAATAACAACCTCAAATTACTGACATAACATACATTTTTGCAGCAGCTATTAACAAGTGTAGGCCTACGCAATAGTCAACAACAACCAAATAGAGTATGTTTGCACAACAATTAAAACTCGGTGTATCGCCACACCCCTCTTTTCCAACCCAAAATAACCATAACCAAATCCTAACCACGAGTATTGAAACCATTAAAGCCATAAAAAAAATGTATAATACAGTCCTATAATTGTTCAATATAACCATAATAACTTGAACTCGCCGCTTTCAATCATCATCCTATACGTTCGTCCAATAATTACATTTGGAGTCATGTCTTTCTCTTCATATGCAATAAGAGCTTAAAAGAACAAAACCTAAACTTAAACTTGATGTAGCTTGCAGTATATTAACATGTCTTGTCAATAACAACAGTCTCCTTAAACGCAAGACGTTGAGCCAAGAATAAACAATTTGAAAATTGCAATGCAATAATAGAACCAATGTTACACTAATTTATGTTACAATTATATATCCATCTATACTTCTTCTTCTCTTCTAGACTCATATCAACAAGAACCACATACACACAAAGCATTTCCAAAAAAATTCCAGCAACAATATCAGAAAATACTTCAAAACAGCTCAACATCACGTAACTATCCAAATACAATTTTTCCAGCCGTCTATTCGTGTTCTTGCTTATATAGCATAGCTATAACTTGGACTTACTCAATAAAATGAAGGGTGAGAATTATTACCTCCAAACAGCAGCAACACCACATAAAAAATGAGACTCCTTCACCATGAAGAATCCTTCAAATCACAACCAACGAGGAGGAAAGAAATAACACAATCTCTATGAACGTTCCAAGGGTGAAACCACATTGAAATCTTGTAGATCTTTGCTTGAATGATGGTGAACCTTTAGAGAGGATTTAGGACTGTTTTATTCTTATTTTGGTTGAAAATAATGAGATAAAATGAAGGGAAATCTGATCTTATAAAGCTAAACCGACATATGGGCTAGGGGCCCATTTTCACGTGCCTGCTTGTGTAGGCTCACTAAAATCTGAATATCTCTCAATTCTGAAGTCGTATGGACAAATTATTTAGTGTGTTGGAAAGTAGACTCGTAGACATTCGATTTAATATATTGGGGTTCTTATAAACCTTTATAGATTGGGATAAAAGTTCCGACACATTTAACCCAATTTTCAGAAAATTTATCAAAGAAACTTACTCTAACTTTTTCCAACTTTTCATTTCTCAACTTGCTTGACTTCAAAACTTAACTTACGATCATTGGGCGACTATATCACCTTATAAAACATCCTTATTATTATATGAGACACTCTTTGTCTTATCCCCAAAGGTACCGGTTAACTTAACCGTTCTGAACGGGCGGGGTGTTAGAATAGACATTTTTTAACTCGAACTTGTTTAAGGGCATCCTTGACCCATAACGTTAGTCTAATTCTTTGATTTTTTATTTACCTCCCCTTTGCAACCTTATTCTCCTGAAATGATACACCAAGTCATATAAGCTTCATACACTCATTCAATGATACACATATTATGCGAAAGAACCACGGGGTCTCACAGTTCACTTGGGCCATTAATGGTTATCGAGTGCTAGTCCCACCCAGGGTGTAGGCTCGGGGTGTGACACACACAATTAAATTTCCTACAACTTTTTGTCATTTATCACACATCACAACAACATATAATGGACAATCTGTTCATTGAACATAAAATAATTTGGAATATGCCTCAAATGTCCAAAGCAAGTACCCTTAAATTCATCGTAAAATTTTTGTTCAACCAGAATTTTTTTAAAGTCACGATAAACTTTCATCGTTGATCTTACATGCTGGAAACGATCCTACCTCATCTAACCGCATCACTAGGTCATACAACTCACTTGAGATATCTCTTGCACCAATTGGCAATGATAGGGAATCATCCTAATCTTGACTAGTGTCTCTACTACTCTCCTCGCTATCACTTTCCCCTACACTACACTCAACATTATCACTAGCATCAGCACAAGTGTCCTGGTAGTTGTCAATCTCTGCCATTGTTTCAGTTTCTGAATCACTCTCGGGTTCTTCGACTACAATTTTTTTCTTTTTACAAGTTTTCAAAACTGCTTCAACCTTTAATTTCTTAATTCTAGAAGCAACATGATCAGATGATTTAGTACTTCTACCTCTAGTTTTAGCTATACTTTATAATCTACAAGCAAAACATATTTATCCATTAGTTTATTAACATAAATAGAGTAATGCTCAAATAAAACATGCAAAATAAATAGCAGTTCCAACAGAAATCAACAATGCATTTGACACTAAAGTCGATCAAAGTTCAGTAAACATTTCAAAAATCAATAGGCGAGATAAACATAAAAATTGTTAAAAAATATAAGCAACCAAACAGGGCTAAATATTTCTATCCAAACAAAAACGTCATTAGAGATAATAAATACACTGAATACAGCGAAAAAACTTCTTCCCAAACAAGAATATCAAGAAAAACAGTCCAGAAAAAGGAGTCATTATATCATTACACTACCATAACAAAATACACAATCAAATATGACTAAAAATTGCCGAAGAACACCAAAAGTTTCAACCTAACAAAGATGAGGGCTTTGAACTTGGGGAAGAAGATTGAAAAAAATAAATGATGATTTGAGAGGGGTTTAGGACGATGAAAGGTTGTATAAGTTAATGGAAGAGAAGTGTATGGGAAAGAGTAGCATATTATTACATTGGTTTCATCTTTCAAGAATAGAAGATGTTCTTGGAAGATGGAAAACCTTTGCACTTGCAGAAGAAGAAACGTCGGACCAAATATTTAGAAAAGTGTGCCTCAATTTTCATCAATAAATAATATTTTTATCAATGAATAATATTTTTAAAAATGTATATTGATTATAATATATTTTTGTAAACTTATATCTTTTCCCCAAGTTTTAAAAATAATAAACAACTCTATGACCCCACATTCACAAATATACCCTAAGTTTTAAAAAAGCCAAAGAGACACATGACCCCACAAATTTCCTTTTTAAAAATCTTAGACCTAGAAAATAAATCAAAAATAAATTAAGTGGGTATGGGCTAAATCTTCTCCACTCAGTCACTCAGTTTGAAGCCCTAGTTTCTTCACAAACGAGCAGTATTCTTGAATCAGACCCCACCAATTTCCGAACAGGTAATTTTGGAGCTTTTATTTTTTAATTTGAAAAGTTTTGAGCCTTAGTTAAGGAATACTGCATTAATAGTTGAATGTGAGATAAAAAAAAATTATCCTTTCAGTCATCTCCTTGTTTATATCAATAAGTAGTTTGCACTAGGATTGTCTTCAGAAGAAACTGACTTTAAGATGAGTATTCTTTATCCGAATCAACATCCAAGATTCTATTTCCTACTGGTACACCTTAACGCTTATGTGTTTTGTAACCCTTGTATCTAGATGTATTGTATTAACTAAATCTTGCAGATTGCTTTGTTTGTAACTATGCCTCATATTACCTTAGCTTAAGTTTTTTTAACTAGTATCTAAAAGTTTTTGTTTTGTATGAATTTGGGGCATAACGGGTAGCTGGCGGCTTCTCTGTACACTACAAGAAAACTGTAAATTACATGGGGATTTTCCTGGGGATTAGTATGAAAATTCGTAGGAAACTTATTTTCCTGCAAATTTTCAGACTAATCCTCAGGAAATCCCCATGTAATTCACATTTTTCTTGTAGTGGTATTTCTCTGAAAAGTTGTGGTAATATGCATTAGTACTCATTATTTTGTTTCAACTGTACTATTTCGTCTCAGGAGGGTGCTCAAGTTTGTAGGTAGAAAGAGCTTCATAGGCAATTTCCCCATCTAGTTTAGATAAATAATAGGCTAGTGTTTGTATCATAGTAACCATCTGTAGTCCCAATAAGTTTTCCCCTCATTGAGGAGGTCTAGTCATGTATAATTTTGAAGTATGCTTAAGTTGTAATTGTAGGTTGGAAGAATTAATATCAAATCATTTTTGTTGTTGTTGTTGTTCCTATCCTGTATTTGGACTTTCAATTCCCTGCATTTTTCTTGAGCATAGAGCACAAGAATTTCAATATTTAGAAGTAACCATACTTCCGAACTAGCTTGTTGTAAGTTGTGATATAGGTTTCATTGGATCAACGTTAGCTATTTAATTAGAACTAACTAAACAGGATAGTCCTCCTCTTCTATATAAAGCATAATTTTTAAGACATTCTTCTCTCTATCTACCTTATGCTTTCTGCCTGTAGCCAGCTACCAAATTGTAATAGGATAATAGTGAGTCCTCTACTACCATTTTCTCCACCTTACTAATTGACAACAGTGGATGTTTTCTTGGCCAATTTAGTTGTTACAACTGTGAAGGTTAGAAATGGGCAATGAGAAGACGAACAGAGAAGAGCACATACATCCTTATCCATGATCACTTAAATGTTGATTGACACTGAACAACAAAGTTACTTAAGTATCAACACCATGACATTTGACTGGATTGTCTCATAGTTTTGCTTCATATTATGTATGGAATATTAGGCTATTTAATAAGTTGCATAAGCACAAGGAATTTTCCAGTCATAAAAATAGCATGTTGATATTATTGTTCAATTATGCTTGGATGAATTGGTGGGCTCATCTAGAAATAGACTAGAATTCCTAAGCCATTCATGTTTCTAAATCACTTGGCAAGAAATATTGAGTTCCAACACATTGTGGTTGATACATGGTAGTCCTATGAAAAGAATATAAAAGAAGTTCAAACTTACGAAAGGTGCAATGAAAACGTTGAATACTAGATACTTCTCTAATGTTGAGCTTAAACCACAGTCTTTCAAGAAACAAAGAAGCTTACATTGATCTAGGTTTTATTGGATCCAACTTTTGTGTAGTTTTTTTAATTAGAACTAACTAAAGAGTATAATCCTCCTCCTCTCTGCAATGAAAAAGTTAGATGCAGCAACACAAGGCACATCGACAATCACTTAAAAGTAACTTTGTTGTAGACTTTCATTTCATTCATTTAACTGATTAGTAATGATTCATTTTATTTTTTTAGGAGTTACAAGAAAAATTTATATGATGCGATGCATGATTGTTATATCTTTATCTAATCATCTAACTGCAGAAATTAGCAGAATGTTTCATATTTCGTCTTTTTGGTCTCTACGGATATACAATAAACCAGCTAGTTGCTATGTGTGCTAGGTTGTTGACTTCTGTCACCTCTTGTCCCAACTTAACGGCCAAATGTTTTTCTCAATTATTGTGTGATAAACTACGATCCATATATTTCCACATATGCAGTAAAAAAAATTACACTTTAAGAAAGAATCTGACATTAATCATTTTATACAATGTGTCATTCGACTTTACTGTTGCTAACTCAATGTTTGAGTTAGGAGAATTTTTTTCGTTTTGGGAATTAATAGTCAATTACAGTTCTATTTATTCTTCATGAAGTTTTCATGCTTCATAGCATATACGAATCATACGAGTATGGATGATTAGAAATCTATGTTAGTATATGACTTAAATTACATGTAATAGATGTCCTCCTCTCTACTTGAGCTATTGATTAATAATGCAAGAGACCTAATATGTATAAATAGAAGTGTTTATTTTCTAATAGTTTAAGGTTTTGGATGACATGGTTTATACTCATGTAGAAAGGTTTTAAGTTTGAGGATAACTACTTTCAATCAACAGGAAGAGAAGAATTAGGTAACATCAATATTTTCTGAAAGGTAAATCTTTGAATCTTTAAACTAGATTGTTTATTTATTGGAAGCATCATTTACCGCAAACTCTCTCTGTTGATTTATTGCAAGCATTGAATTGCCTATATGTGGATAAAATCTTGATTGTTTATTTATTTTACTGTTGGTTAGTGTTTCTTGTTATCTTTTCAATCAAAGTTGCTTTTAGTTGGACATTCAGAACTAAATGCCCAACTAAAAGCTTCAGAGTTGCACGTGATTTTCTTGAACATCCTTTAGTTTTATTTTTCATAATCTATTACATATTTTACTAGATCTAAAATTAGTCAGATGAGTTTTAAATCTAAATTGGTTGTTGGATATTGTGTACTCAATTTTATGTATGTATCTTCTTTTTTTTTATAAGTTTCTAAAGATAAAGGTTTGGAAAAATAAACAAATAAGTTCAAGAGAAAGAAACAAAATTTGACTTATCCCCTTTGGTTAGGAAATAAGTGAATAACTAATTTGTGCAACTCTCAAATATAGAGGTTATGACTTTCCTGTGAAGTAAAGTATGATGACATAGGATTGTATATTCTTAAGTAGAATCTTACAATTTGATTTCTAGGATTCTAAATTAATACTTAATTTAATGTTTAACAAATTTAAATTTTGTAATCTTTGTGTAGATGGATTGTAGTTGGATGTATAATATGACTATTTTTTGCCGAACAAGGTTGAGGCCTTAATTGGTAGAAGGTGTCACTGATTCCGTGGAGTATGCACATCACAAGGTTTATACTCTGTAGATCATCTTGCCTTTTCAATACAAATAATATCTTATTGCTTCATATATTATAATATTTTTTGTACAACTTATCACCTTTGTTAAGATATGAAATTATACTTTTTGAAGTCATAATCTGCTTAATCTAATAAGCGACAATTATGTCGGAGTCACTCATTGTTGTCCTTCGTCGATGTACTCTTGTACATTGTCTTCTTTCTTGATTGTTAGTACCACTTATAGTTGCAGTACTTTCAGTCCGTCCTTGTCCAACCATTTTAAAAATGAGAAAAAATAAACAACCAGAATATTTATTTGTTACCATTAATAGGTGTTAAAAACATTGTTATTTCTATGTAATCTTCTTTATTAGCCAAATTGAGAACAGGATTAAATATATCAAACTGTATCAAATTTTCATCAAAGTCAAAAAGCATTCAACCTTTTATCTACTCCCACAATTAAACCTAAAAAATTCATCAAATTAGGTAACTTCTTTTTACCTAAAGTATGAACATACGGTCTTTGCTACCCTTTCAAACTCTCTCCTTATTTATTATTTAATAGAAATGAGGTATTTTTCCTTTCTACATTTTGAATGAATGAAAATGACATTTTTCAGATATATATGTTTAAAAATAAAGAACTTTCATATATAAAGAAGTCATAAATCTAAAATTAAAATTTATAATGATAAAGTAAAAAATAAATAGAAAAATATGGGCTTTGATATGAACAAAAAAATTAAACAGTAACATGACCTTCAATTGTTCCTAAAAATAATAACAAATATATTTCAGAAACAAACTATAAATTCTTGGCACATATTTGACAAATAAGAAATGCTCTTCTATTGATGAATATAATAGTGTGATGTTCATTTTTATGTTAAAAATCACGTATCTTCACCTTTATTTATAGCATATCCGGGCTTCGTCATATGACAGGTAGTTTGACCCATGTGATTTCTCATTTATGATATTTGATTTCTTATAACTATTTTAGATAATCATTATTGATTTTACTTAAGGAAAAACTACTTAATTGTACAAACTTTTCTATCATATTTCCTAATTCTCCCTATAGTTTGAAAATAATGTATCGAGGAATATTTGACTTGAAATCTCGTATGAAATTATTAATTAGTATGACACTATGTAACTATTTCAAATTATAGGGAGAAATAGTAAATATGATAGAATTGTTGTATAATTAGATAGTTTATTCTTTAATCAAAATCAGTAATGATTATCTAAGATAGATATAAGAAATTTGATATCATAAATAAGTCATCAAATGAGTCAAACTACTTGTCATATGGATAAGCCTAGTTAGACTATAAATAAAAGTGAAAAGACATGATTTTTGACATAAAAATGAACATCATCATATTATATTTATCAATAGAAGAGGATCTCTTATTTTTCAAAGAGGTGCCAAGAATATTTGATTTGGTTCTGAGAAAATTTAATAATTACTATTAGGTACAATTGATGGTCATGTTACAATTTCATTTGTTTGTTCATATCAAGACCTAGATTTTTCTATTTATTTTCTAGTTTATCATTAAAAATTTTGTTTTTAGTTTTGTGACTTTTTTATACATAAAAGATCTTCATTTCCAAACATATATATCTTAAAAAATAAGAATTTACTTTTATTAAAAATGTAAGAAGGCAATATCTCATTTCTATTTAATAAAGAGAGTTTGAAACAGTAGCAAAGACGCTATGTTCATAATTTAGGTAAAGGGAAGTTATCCAATTTGATGAGTTTTCTAGGTTGAAATGTGGGAGTAGATAAACGGTTTAATTCTTCGACTTTGATGAAGTTACACAACCCCACTTTTTCACTTTTTCTTAACCTAACTATACAAAATAAATCAAAAAGGAAGTTCAAACTTTTGAAAGGTGCAATGAAAACGTTGAATACTAGATACTTATGTAAAGCTGAGCTTAAGCCACAGTCTTTAAGGAAACAAAGCAGCTTACATTGATCTAGGTTTCATTGGATCCAACTTTTGTGTAGCTATTTTAATTAGAACTAATTAAAAAGTATATTCCTCCTCCACTCTGCAATGGAAAAGTTAGGTGCAGCAATACAAGGCACATCGACAATCAATTAAAAGTTAAAACTTAGTTGTAGACATTCATTTCATTCATTTAACTGATTGGTAAAGTTTCATTTTTTTCTTTAAGAGTTACAAGCAAAAATCAAATGATGTGATGCCTGATTGTTATCTTTTAATCTTATCATCATACTGTGGAAATTAGCAGAATGTTTTCTATTTCGTCTTTTTGGTCTCCATGGGTATACAATTAACCAGCTAGTTGCTATGTGTGCAAGGTTATTGACTTCAGTCTTCTCTTGTCCCAACTTAACTGTCCAATTATTGTCTAAATTATCGGGTGACAAACTACGGTTAATATATTTCCACATATGCGGAAAAAAAAATTACACTTTAAGAAAGAATCTGATTCTATTCATTTTCTGCAATGTGTCATTCAACTTTACTGTTGCTAACTCAATATTTGAGTTAGGAGATTTTTTTTCTTTTTTGGGCACTAAAAGTCAATTGCAGTTCTCTTTTTCCTTCATGAAGTTTTCATGCTTCATAGAATATACGAATCATACGATTATGGATAATTAGAAATCTCTGTTAGTGTATGACTTAAATTACATGTAAAAGATGTCCTCCTCTCTACTTGAACTATTGATTAATAATGAAAGAGCTTTAATATATATAAACAGAAGTATTTATTTTCTAATAGTTTAAGTTTTTGGATGACATGATTTATAATCATGTAGAAAGGTTTTAAGTTTGAGGATAACTACTTTCAATCAACAGGAAGAGAAGAATTAGGTAACTGCAATATTTTCTAAACCTTTAAATCTTTAAACTCTACTGTTTATTTATTGGAATCATCATTTACTGCAAACTCTCTATGTTGATTTATTGCAAATATTCAATTGCCTATATGTGGATAGAATCTAGATTGTTTATTTATTTTACTGTTGGTTAGTGTTTCTTGTTATCTTTTCAATCAAAGTTGCTGAATTTTGGCTTGTCTATTAATTTAGTTCTTAATGTTCAACGAAAAGCTTCAGGGCAGCACATTATTTTCTTGAACACACTTTAGTTTTATTTTCATATTCTATTGCATATTTTACTAGAGCTATAATTAGTCAGATGAGTTTTAAATCTAAATTGGCTGTTGGATATTGTGTAAAATTACAACTCAATTTTCTGTATGTCTTATTTTTTTATATAAGTTTCTAAAGATAAATGTTTGGATAGATAAGCAAATAAGTTCAAGAGAAAGAAACAAACTGTGACTTATCCCTTTTGGTTAAGATATAAGTGAATAACTAATTTTTGCATCTCTCAAATATAGAGGTTATGACTCTCCAGTGAAGTAAAGTATGATGACCTAGGATTGTATATGCTTAATTAGAATCTTACAATTTGATTTCTAGGATTCTAAATTAGTACTTAATTTATTATTTAACAAATATAAATTTTGTGATCTTTGTGTAGATGGATTTTAGTTGGATGTATAATATGACTATTTTTTTTCTGAAAGGGGTTGAGGCCTGAATTTGTAGAAGGTGTCACTGATTTCATGGATTATGCACATCACAAGGTTTATACTGTATAGATCATCTTTTCTTTTCAATACAAATTATATCTTATAGCTTCATATATTATAATTTTTGTTGTACAACTTATCACATTTGATAGGATATGAAATTATACTTATTGAAGGTATAATCTGCTTAATCTTATAAGCGAAAATTATGTCGAAGTCACTCATTGTTGTCCTTCGTCGATGAACTCTTCTACGTTATCTTTTAGCTTGATAGTTAGTACCACTTACAGTTGGAGTACTTTGAGTCCCACATTGTCCAACCATTTTCAAAATGATAAAAAATAAACAACCAGAACTTTTATTTGTTACCAATAATAGGTGTTAAAAACATAGTTATTTCTATGTAATTTTCTTTATTAGCCAAATTAAGAACATGATTAAATATATCAAACTATATTAAATTTTCATCAAAGTCAAAAAGCGTTCAACCTTTTATCTACTCCCACAATTCAACCTAGAAAATTCATCAAATTGGGTAAATTCTTTCTACCTAGGGTCTTTGCTACCCTTTCAAACTCTCTCCTTATTTATTATTTAATAGAAATGAGATATTTTTCCTTTTTACATTTTGAATGAAAGAAAATGACATTTTTCAGATATCTATGTTTAAAAATGAAGAACTTTTATATATAAAGTAGTCATAAATCAAAAAATAAAAATGATAATGATAACTAGAAAATAAATGTGAAAATCTAGGCTTTGATACGAACAAGAAAATTAAACAGTAACATGACCTTCAATTGTACCTAATAATATTAACAAAAAAAATTCAGAAACAAACCAAATACTCTTGGCACATGTTTGACAAATAAGAAATGCTCTTCTATTGATGAATTTAATATTGTGATATTTATTTTTATGTCAAAAATCATGTATCTTCACCTTTATTTATAGCAAGTTCGGGCTTGGTCATATGGCAAGTAGTTTGGCCCATTTGATTACCTCTTTATGATATTGGATTTCTTATATCTATTTTAGATAATCATTATTGATTTTCCTTGAGGAAAACTATCTAATTATACAAACTTTTCTATCATATTTACTAATTCTTCCTATAGTTTGAAAATCATGCATCTAGGAGTATTTGACTGGAAATCTCGTATGAAATTATTAATTAGTGCGACACTATGTAACTATTTCAAATTATAGGGATAAATAGCAAATATGATAGATTTGTTTGTATGAGTAGATAGTTTATTATTCAGTAAAATCATTAATGATTATCTTAAATTGATATAAGAAATTTAATATCATAAATAAGTAATCAAATGAGTCAAACTACTTGTCATATGGATAAGCCCAATTAGACTATAAATAAAAGTGAAAAGACATGATTTTTGATATAAAAATGAACATCATTATATTCTAACATGACTGATCTTGTGCCAACTTAACTGTTCAATGTTCGTCTCAATTTCGGGTGACAAACTATGGTCGATATATTTTCATATATGTGGTAAATAAATTACACTTTAAGAAAGAATCTGATTATATTCATTTTCTACAATGTGTCATTCGACTTTACTGTTGCTAACTCAATGTTTGAGTTAGGAGAACTTTTTTCTTTTTTTGGCCATTAATTATCAATTGCAGTTCTCTTTTTCCTTCATGAAGTTTTCATGTTTCATAGAACATACGAATCATACGATTATGGATAACTAGAAATCTCTGTTAGTATATTATTTAAAATACATGTAATAGATGTTGTCACAACCTGAGCCTACATCCTAGACATGGCCGGCACTTGATAACCATTGTTGGTCCCCAAGCGAACCCTCATCATAGCTGACTGCAAGCGGAAGACTAACTCAAGCATACAAAATCTTAAAAACTGAATTAAGTTCAATAACTCAAATATAAATCTTTAACTCAAATAAATAACTTTGAGTAAAAATAATATATTCAACTCACCATAAAATAGGCAACGTAAGTCTTTAAAACATTTAACAAAATAAACAAACAAACTTCTGAAATTCTATTGTCTATCTATGAAGCCTCTAAATGACAAAGATGGAATTCGGGACAAGACCCACGGCATCCTGACTAAACTGACAGGTAAATGAAATCCTCTGAAACTAAGGAGGCTCACCATAGCCAACTTGAACTCCATGTGGTATCAACGAAGCTCCTGTTAATGACCCTGAATACCTGTATCTCATGATGCAGGCCAAATGGCTCAGTACGTGGAATGTATGAGCATGTAAGGGGAATTCTAAGAATAAACATAGGCTTGAACTTGATAAAAAGGACACACACCTACCTCTTCTCAACTCACTCAACTCAACTCAAAGAAACATGGTTCAACTCGACTCAGAGAAAATAAGACTCAACTCAATAAGGAGATATTCAACTCAGTGAAAGAAGGAACAACTCAATAATAAGATACTCGACTCTGGATACTCAACTCTGGATACTCAACTCAATATAAAGAAACAATAAAAGATGCAATATACGAAAAGCTTTTAAAATAGCAAAAAGCAACTCAATTAATTTAAGAATACAATAATAACTTAGTATGTATGCAAGGATACAAAATAACTCTGTTTGTATATGAAAATACAAAATAAACTCTGTCTATATAAGAATACAAAATATCTGTGTTGGAGTTTCTCTAACAGTTAGCCATCACTATAAGCTATGTGATGATACAACGTCTCGCCCACACTGCCAGAACTATCCGATACTTTGACAAGGTATAAGACCTACTACTAAGTGGATCCACTAGTCTATGTTAAAAAACATTAAGGAATCATCTAAAAAGTATGACCCTTTATATCCACATTGGCTACATGGTTTATGAGGGTTGTGAGTTGTCTGAACTCTCCCCCATATCGGTGCTAATTACTGCTCCCAAAATATAACTAGCTCATATGCTTAAAAACATAAATTTTTCTGTGTTTTAAGATTATTACTTAAAAATATTTCTCTTAAAAGAGATGGTACTCAAACTGCTCAAAACTCTTTTGGAAATCTCAGTTTCCTCTCATCTTAAATGTAAAAACATTTACACTTGGGAATACTTAGTTCCCATATATCATTTTAAAGAAAATAAACTCAGCTTTACTCTTCCTCAACTCAGTGCTCAAGTCTTTAAAACAAGTTTTAAAATAATTTGTAAAAAGACTTTAAAATAGGGTTCATGTCGAGTTATGGACGTGAATGATTCAATTCAAGGTTTTCAATAACCATGCATAAAACTCAATACTTGGAACTCAACAACTTCAGAACTCAAGGAGTCAATGATAATACTCATCTCAAGAATGCTCGACTCGGAGGGTTCATGCGGAATATGGGCATGAACTACTCAACTCAAGGACTCAATGATGCCTCTCATCTCAAGACTACTCGACTCATAGGGTTCATGCAGTATTATGGGCATGAACTACTCAACTCAAGGACCTTCATGGGTAACTTGTAGTAGCCCCATGATTAGGAATATAATTCCAAAATGATTAAGAACTTAATACTCAAGGCTTAGAACTTGAAGATACTACTCTTCTCAAAGATACTCAACTGATTGAGTTCATGTAGAATTTATGGGCATGAACGACTCGACTCAAGGATCTAAATAACAAATGGAACTCATGTATACGACTCTTCTCATTCTCATACTTACTTCCTCAAAACTTATCTCAAAATTCAAATGTTGGCTTTGAAAAACTTTTCAAGATCTATAACTCAAGGATCTCAATAAGGTTCATGCTGAATTATAGACATGAACAAATCAACTCAAGGATCTCAATAAAAATATAGAAACTCAATAATTAGGAATATCACTTTTAAAAGAACCATGAACTCAAGAACCCAAATCAACTTATCTCAACAATACTCAAATCTAGGGGTAGAATCATAGATTCCTCTTTTACTAATTTGAAAGAAAATGTAGGGCATAAGGACGAACTAGTCCAAAACTATGATAGCCTTACATAACTAGAAGAACAAGGTTCTTGAAGAATCTTGAAGAAACTTGATAAATCTTGAAGAAACTTGAAGTAGAACTTGATTAGAAGCCTTGAAACCCTAGCTTAGAGGTAAACAACCAAGATAACCTTTCTTGAGATTCTTGAATTAGTTTCTTAAAATCTCTACAGCCAAGAATTATGATTTTCATTAGTGGTTCATAATTGTATGGAGGAATTTGAGTTAAAAAATAGAATTCTTGGAGAAAGACTTACCTTGAATAAGAATCTTGAAAAATATTGGAAGAATGTTGAAAAAGATTGAAAGAATCTTGAATGGAATCTTCTACTTTGATTTTTCCTTAGGGTTTTAGATAGAAGACAATGATGGATTAAAAGATAAAAATCTGATTGTTTTGAACCTTGTATTAGTCAAGAAATTCGTTCAGGATTTTCTTGGATGTAAAAAAACAAAAATAACACTTTTTAATGTTTTATGTCGGCTAATTCATAACAACACTGTATAGGTTACTAAAATAGTCATAACTTTTTACTCAGAAATTGGATTGACACGAAATTGGTGGTGTGGAAAGTAGATACACATACCTTTAATTGGATAGGTTATGGCTCATGTAAATCCTTATATTCTAAGAGATATGGTCGTTTGAAGTTGACCCAAGTAAAATCTTACATCAAAACTTAATCGATAAGGAAACTTCAAGAACACTTATCAAGAAGTTAAATCCTTAAATGTCAAGAACGAAATTACGTTGAATAAATCATGATTGGCGTGTGGGTGAACGAACCCAACACTATGGAAGCATACATACCTCTTAGGGATCAAACCCATGGCGAAAATCCGCAACAAAACTAAAGAACCTCGACGAACGCCTTGATCCTTTCCTCTTTTCTTCTCTTTTCTCTTCTTTTCTCTTGTTGAACTCTCAACTAAAACCCTAGGCATATATTAGGATTATAAAACTGAATCTAATAGGATTAGACCCTTAAAACCTTACTAAAAATGAATTAAATTTGATTGGGTAAGGAACAGACCAAAATACCCCTTACTATTTTCAGGTAACTTTCCTTAACGGGACAACTTGAATTCAAAAGGGAATATCTCACTCATCCGACCTCGAAACTTAGAAACTCGGTGGCATTGGAAAGATAATTTAAAGACCTTTCATTATCTATGTTGTATCCCACCTAACTCATCCTCCTGTACTAAGAGTTATGGTCATTTGAAGTTGACCCAAAACTCATAACTTAAGCATAACTTGCAAAATTTCAGATTTTTCTATTTTCAATTTAATTCTTTTTGGAACTCACATTGCTACATCTAGTGACCTTAAATCTCAAGAAATTTTCAATTCCTCGGTAAAATCCTACTCACAACGAAGGATAGTTCGAGTCTTAGTTCAAAAAATTTCTGAGGTGTTACAGATGTATTACTCTCTACTTGAGCTATTGATTAATAATGCAAGAGACCTAATATGTATAAATAAAAGTGTTTATTTTCTAATAGTTTATGATTTTGGATGACATGGTTTATACTCATGTAGACAAGTTTTGAGTTTGAGGATAACTACTTTCAATCAACAGGAAGAAAAGAATTAAGTAACTGCAATATTTTCTAAAGGGTAGATCTTTAAATCTTTAAACTAGATTGTTTATTTATTAGAAGCATCATTTACCGCAAACTCTCTCTATTGATTTATTGCAAGCATTGAATTGCCTATACGTGGATAGAATCTAGATTGTTTATTTACTAGAGCTAAATTAGTCATATGAATTTTAAAATCTGAGTTGGATGTTGAATATTGTGTATAATTGCAACTCAATTTTCTATATGTCTCTTCTTCTTTTTTATAAGTTTCGAAAGATAAAGGTTTGGATAGATAAGAAAATAAGTTCAAGAGAAAGAAACAAAATGTGACTTATCCCCTTTGGTTAGGATATAAGTGAATAACTAATTTGTGCAACTCTCAAATATAGAGGTTATGAGAAGTAAAGTATGATGACCTAGGATTGTGTATGCTTAACTGGAATCATACAATTTGATTTCTAGGATTCTAAATTAGTACTTAATTTAATGTTTAACATAGTTAAATTTTGTGATCTTTGTGTATATGGATTGTAGTTGGATGTATAATATGACTAATTTTTGTCGAACGGGGTTAAGGCCGTAAGTTGTAGAAGGTGTCACATTCGTGGAGTATGCACATTACAAGGTTTATACTCTATACAACATCTTGCCTTTTCAATACAAATCATATCGTATGGCTTCTTATATTATAATCTTTATCATATAACTTATCACCTTTGTTAAGATAAGAAATTATACTTTTTGAAGTCATAATCTGCTTAATCTTATAAGCGACAATTATGCCAGAGTCACTCATTGTTGTCCTTCGTTGATGAATTCTTCTACGTTGTCTTCTTGCTTGATTGTTAGTGCCACTTACACTTGGAGTACTTTGAGTCCGTCCTTGTCCAAATATTTTTAAAATGAGAAAAAAATAAAAAACCACAACATTCATTCGTTACCATTAATAGGTGTTAAAAATAGTTATTTCTATGTAATCTTCTTTATTAACCAAATTGAGAACATGAATAAATATATCAAACTATATTAAATTTTCATCAAAGTCAAGAAACATTCAACATTTATCTACTTCCACAATTCAACCTAGAAAATTCATCAAATTGGGTAACTTTTTTTTTACCTAAAGTATGAACATAGGGTCTTTGCTACCCTTTCAAACTCTCTCCTTATTTATTATTTAATAGAAATGAAATATTTATCCTTTTTACATTTTGAATAAAAGAAAATGACATTTTTCAGATTTCTATGTTTAAAAATGAAGAACTTTTATATACAAAGAAGTCATAAATCTAAAAATAAATATTATAATAATAAACTAGAAAATAAATAGAACAATCTAGGCTTTGATACGAACAAAAAAATTAAACATTAACATGACCTTCAATTGTACCTAATAATAATAACAAAAAAATTTCAGAAACAAACCAAATATTCTTGGCACATCATTGACAAATAAGAAATGCTCTTCAATTAATGAATATAATATCGTGATGTTTTTTTTTATGTCCAATATTATGTATCTTCACCTTTATTTATAGCATATCTGAGCTTGGTCAATGGCAAATAGTTTGACCCATTTGATTACTTCTTTATGATATTGAATTTCTTATATTTCTTTTGGATAATCATTATTGATATTACTTAAGGAAAAAATATCTAATTATACAATCTTTTCTATTATATTTACTAATTATCCCTATAGTTTGAAAACCATGTATCTAGGAGTATTTGACTTGAATTCTCGTATGAATTTATTAATTAGTGTGCCACTATGAAGCTATTTCAAAATATAGGGAGAAAAACTAAATATGATAGAATTGTTTGTATAATTAGATAGGTTATTCTTAAGTAAAATGATTAATGATTATCTAAAATATATATAAGAAATTTATTATCATAAATAAGTAATCAAATGAATCAAACTACTTGTCATATGGATATGCCCAGTTAGACTATAAATAAAAGTGAAAAGAGATGATATTAGACATAAAAATGAATATAATCATATTTTATAGATCTCTTATTTTTCAAAGAGGTGCCAAGAATATTTGGTTTGGTTATGAGAATATTTTGTTATTTCTATTAGGTACAACTGTTAGTTATATTACAATTTCATTTTATTTTTCGTATCAAAGTCTAGATTTTTCTATTTATTTTCTAGTTTATCATTACAATTTTTGTTTTTAGCTTTGTGACTTTTTTATACATAAAAGATCTTCATTTTCAAACATAGATATCTGGAAAATAAAATTTACTTTTATTCAAAATGTAAGAAGGCAAAATATTTCATTTCTATTTAATAAAAAGAGTTTGAAACGGTAGCTAAGATCCTATGTTCATAATTTAGGTAAAAAGAAGTTACCCAATTTGATGAGTTTTCTCTGTTGAATTGTGGGAGTAGATAAAAGGTTGAGTTCTTTGACTTTGATGAAGTTACCCAACCCCACTTTTTCACTTTTTCTTAACCTAACCCTACAAATTAAATCAAAAAGGAAGTTCAAACTTATGAAAGGTGCAACGAAAACGTTGAATACTAGATACTTCTCTAAAGCTGAACTTAAGCCACAGTCTTTCAGGAAACAAAGTAGCTTACATTTATCTAGGTTTCATTGGATCCCACTTTTGTGTAGATATTTTAATTAGAACACTAAATAGTCTATTACTCCTCCTCTAAGCATAGAAAAGTTAGGTGCATCAATACAAGTCACATCGGCAATCACTAAAAGTTAAAACTCAGTTGTAGAATTTCATTTCATTCATCTAACTGATTGGTAAAGTTTTATTTTTTTCTTTAGGAGTTACAAGCAAAAATGATGCCTGATTGTTATCTTTTTATCTTATAATCTAACTGCGGAAATTAGCAGAATGTTTCCTATTTCTTCTTTTTGGTCTCTACGGGTATACAATAAACCAGTTAGTTGCTATGCCCCAGGGTCCTTTGTTTGGAAGTGCCCCAGGGTTCTTGAGCATCTTGGGGGATTAGGCGGCAGTTGAAAGACCTACACGAGAGCTTGACGAAGAAGCGAAAAAACCTATCTATTCTATTTTCTTAGTTTAGTAATGGGCGTTTCCCAGCCTTGACTCCACGTACACCGAATGACTTTGAGAACTATCCTTGGTCACTTCCTAGCTACTAGCCTTCTTACTCGTTCGACGAGCCTTTAATATTATATTTGGTCTCATAAAATTTGTTGTTAGTTAGTATTTAATTACTTATTTGTTCATTGTTATTTTACTTTTTACTTGTGTTAATGTTTACAAATTTTAAACTAGTAAATATATAATTTTATATCAAATTAAAATTTATGAGTTGTTGATTTAGTTAATTTGAATGAAGCTTTCGCGGAAGCATGTGATCGGTTTGTTGAAATGATTTTATTCACATGGCCAATGAAAAAACCTCTCCGCCGGTTTTTGAGGCCTCCCCATTTTAAAAGACGGAAATTTAGTTTATGTTTATATGTTTTTATGTGTTAGAATTGGCCGATGAAGAAATTACCGTCGATTTCCATGGCCTCCCATGTTAATAAGACGGGTTTTTATTTTTAAGTTATTATTTAGTTTATTTATTTTTATTCATATTTATTTATTA
>JAJOOH010021787.1:0-24547 GCA_029582605.1 Solanum gracilifrons | reverse complement strand
GGATAATGGGCCCGCCCCTCTACCCTTCTCCACTTAAATACCGGGCTTCGCTTTGCATGGTGTGGGGCTTGAACCTGCGACCTAAGCCACAAATCCTCCACCTTTTGCCACTCGAGCTAGGCCTTGGGGGCCTTCCGTATCTGCTTTGTTGGTCCCTTTTTCTTAATATGTGGTCAATCCTCTTAATACTACTGCTCATAAAAAACGAGGTATGTCCCATCATGTGCATGGCATATTATCGATAAGTTAAAATTCATATTTTCTCAAAAGTCTAAATTCTCTCAGCTGCCACTCTGATAGTAGCACTATAAGAAACAGCGTGAGATAAGCATCAAATTCATGCAAAATATAATTACACCTCATTTAAGAAGTACTTGCCTTTAGGTATGAAGCCACCTGCAATATATTTCAGAAAAAAAAAGTAAAAAGTAAAGAGTTAGTAAAAAAAATGAAACAATAGTGTAACCAATAAAATTGAAAGAATTCTCCTTCTCACCCATGCGAAAAGTGCTGAAAGCCCAACACCAACTCCAATCCAAAAAAGAGGAGACCCCCTGTAGACGACAAATAACAATAAATAAGTAAGCAAATCAAGAGATGTTAATTGTTAATGCAGATAGAAACACAATAACAGAAACATGTAAAGTGAGAAACTGATAGGTTAGGTTATATACAAGATGAAACAAATTAAATCGGGGATAATACAAATTATTACACTTGAGATGGTTGCGATGGAGCTGAAAATTGTGGATTTACACCAACTGAAGAAGTCTGTTGGCCACCTGAAGTTGTAGTGCTAGCAAAAGAACCCCTCCCTGATTTTCCCAGCACTGCATTGAAGACGTTTAAGGAAAGGCTCAGCAGCATAATTATTAGCAAGAATATAACAATGGATCACTAAATGATAAAATGTATAAGAAATTTGGGACAAGAAAAGTGACTACACCAGGAAAAAGTGGTTTTACCCTTTAAGATGTAGCAATTTTATGTATAATCTTTTCCTTCCCAACAACACAGGTTTTCTTTAATTTGGCAGTCTAGCCAGATATAAAACATACCGAATTTGTAGAAGCAACAACTACAGAGAAATTTTGTCATTACCCATGTAAACATGATGTGAATGAATTTAAAGAACAAGAACCATCCAATAATTTATTCAGTTGTTTATTCGATCAGGTATAATAATATTGATAATGAAAACACTTCTGTATAGAAGTATTCCCAAAAGTAGAGAATCAACAAAAGATATGACTCACTACGAAAGACACCCATTATACTACACAAATAGGAACCATCATAGGTGCACCAAGAGGAAATCAAAAGTAGGAAGTTACCCCTCAGATGTACAAAGTTGTGCCTTTCCTTTCAAATCTCCTATTTCTTTCCCACAATACTATCCACACAAGTACTATTGGAGATACATCCCACGTTTGGCATCTTTTTTCACTTCTTGAAAGACCCAACTAAATAATGCATCCTTCACAGTACCCAGCATAGTTCATTGTATCCCGAACAATAGAAAAAGCTCCCACAAATGTGATGCTAACCTAAGTTGCTCAGACTCGGGTGCGGGTGTCCTATACGGGTGCAGATCTAGAGGTCAGATCCTCTATGATCAAAATATTAAAAATTGGGGATACAAATCCATATATGGATACAGGTGCGGAGATTTAGCTAAAAATAATTCAAATATCTAAAAATAGAGTTATAAAACTTAAATTATGAGATATTATGTGGAGAACTTGAGAAGAAATATTGATCAAGAGGAGAATCCTGAAAGGAAATAAAAGGAAAGGGAGTGACAATAGAAATCTATAAATACAAGGTATTTCATTTTCTTCAATTTCACCTTAGCTTTTGTTTTGATTATAGAAATCATTGAATCTGTCCAGAATTTCTCCCTCAAATTTGGTCAAAGTACCCAAAACTAGTTGACCATATCGGGTATGGACCCCACACCCACACCCACGTCGTGTCGACACGGGTGTGGCACCGAAAGTGAAGAGTATGAGCAACTTAGATGCTAACTAGCATTGTAATAAGAAATGACCCATGTCCTACACAAGAGTTTACACATGAAGCATTAACTAACATAAGTAATCCTCCTCTTTTCAAGTTTTCGGTTGTCAAATTTGCATCCCTCTAAGCAAACAAACATACCTTTCCAAGCGCTCTAGGGGTCCAAACTGATGAGGGAAATCTAACTTCACTCTAGCTAGCACCTTACAGTAGTAACTTTTCACTGAAAAATAGACTCCTGCTCTCTACCCAATTGTCATGGCTCTCTACCAGTAAATTTGCTTGTAGAGCATTTCAAGTAGACTTTGGAACTCCACTATGTCCCAATCCCAAAATTTCCTTCATAAATTTGAGATCTTAGAACTTGATGTAGTATCATCTCTTTTTAGTACTCCCTCTGTCCCATTGTATGTGAGGTAGTTTGACTCGGCACGAAGTTTAAGAAAGAAAGGAAGACTTTTAAAACTTGTGGTCCAAAATGAATGATAGAAATTTGTGTGGCTGTAAATCATTTCATTAAGGGTAAAATAGACATTTTATAGTTAAATTGTTACTTAATATAGAAATGTGTCATTCTTTTTGGGACTGACTAAAAAGGAAAGTAAGTCACATTAATTGGGACAGAGGGAGTATAAAATATTCTAGATTTTGGAAAAGTGATCCTTAACATGTTATATTCACACCTCCTGTCCCGCAAAGAAACTACCCTTTCATCCATCCCCCACCCGCAAAGAGATGCTTAATTCTTCCTTTCCCTGTATAATGTTCCTGCAAAGAGTGCATAATTAAAAGGATTCGTGATGTTTCTTGTTCTCCAACACCCACCCCCATTGATAGCTAGAGCTCTTGAAGTCTACTCGGGCATGCTTCTTCATTCATCCATGTATGTTGATAACACCTCTCCATAGTACATGTTCCTTTATCCTAAATCTCCACGGCAATTTCCTTAGCAAGGCCTTGTTAAAAACGCAAAGATCTTCCTTTCCTCTTTTAACAAATATATATTTTTGCTAAACCAATATAAAATTCTCCAATCTCCAAATCTTTTCTCTACCATTACCCTATAATATATTTTGGGAACAATATCTTATCAAGAAACTTGAGCTGGCAACTGCATCAGGCCGTAAGTAACTTTTTCCTGACATAAGAACATACTACATATTGGGATCATTCTTCAACAAATTAAAACAATCAATTTCCAAATTACACATTTCTAAATGGTATATTAGATTTTTTATATGCTTAACCACTTTGAGCCCTTAACTATAGTTACTAATCAACATATGCCCTGCTTGTAATATTTTAGAGAATACTTTATATTTTAGGCTTTCTCTCCTTTTATTTTTTTCCTTTATCCAAGTGAAGGGCATATGAATACCTAGTTACCTACATAAAGTGCACTAGATGGACTTTTGGCCCTGTTGCTGCATGCCTCCCAAAATATAAGCCCCTATAGGCATGATTTCATTGGGGTATATTACTACCCGTCGGCAACAGCACAAAACTCGAGACTGAGTTTACATCAATTGAGAGCAGGATGATGCAGACACAACCGGAAGTGGGAAAATCTTTCATCCTAGAGATTTTTTACTTGTAGCATATTTTTGGTAGTTTTAGATCTACATTTATGCATTGTTTCGTCCCCAGGCCTTTGGTCTAGTAGTGAGAGCATAACTTGTGATGTTTGGGTTAGGCGCACTAATGGGTCCAAACCTTGTAGTAGTCAAAAGCCTGATATTTAAGTGGAGAAGGGTGGGCTGTCCATTATCCATCAAGTTTCAAACAGTGCACCATTAGCAGGGATCTCTCAGTTATCAAACAAGAAGAAAAGATTTATGTATTGTTCTTCTTAGTAAACTATTTGAGCTTTAGGCCACTATATTAAGCTTCCATAGCAGTGCGATTTTGAGTATTTAGGTGTGCTGCAGTGAATTTCATGAAATATAGCTAATTCATCTATAAGCCAATTATTCAATGATTTCCTTCTTCATTTCCAGTCCTACTTGCCTTATAAATCAGCATGTAACAGTTTTTTATTTTTAGATGGAGCATGTAACAGTTAAGATCTTATCAATTCTAAAATGAATCCAAAAGCTGGCAACATAGAGATACCTATGTAATCTTTCCAGTAAAATGAATTGTATTAGCATACATGTGATCTTTTGATACATTGATATCATTAACCAGTACAGGTTACCATTTACGGAAGCACCCACATTAACCTCATCAATAGATTCCTTGAAATCAGTCACCATGTTCTTGATGTCATCCACAACTCAATAATCAGAAGACATCATCTAAACTATGAGTACCAAAAGCCTTCATTTGCAAGATACTTGATTTGTATTTGATAATGATTCTAGCTCGGGTAATAAGTTTTACCATCTACCCATTAACATAGTCAAAAGTTGCAAAAGTTATTTTACTTTTGCAACCTATCAGCCTATACAGTTACCTCACAAACATAGCAACCTTTCTGAATCCTATAACAAAATACTGAACTGACTTAAAATCTATTAGTATCTAGACAAAAAGAATTATCATTAAGTTTATCCATCCCTCTGTTCTTCACATCAAAGTTCACCGCAGGACACTTGTTTTACTAATAGAAAACAATATCGACAAAGTGTCCTACCCAACCAAATGACAAACATATGCACAAGCAAGCAAATCCACACATGAGACAACTAGCAGAAAGTCACAGCCCTCGCACTTTAAACAATTCCACACAGACATCAATTCACTTATTTTAGTATGAACAAATTGGCATTTATGCCTACCAACAAGTAAATAAATCAAGAAACATTTTTAGTACTGAAATTTTCAAATATTTCTCTCAAAAGATAACTTCTGTTAATACTGAATTTCTTGTTTGAGATGCAGCCAAGCTTTAGACAAATATAAAATGGCTCCTAGTCCTATAGAAACAGCAAAATTAACATGATCAAAACTCAGCCTAATGCACCCCCTAACAAGTAAATATATCTAGAAACAACTCTAAGAACTACAATGCAAAAGAACAAATCTACTCTTTCAGTGATGAATCAGATAAACACAATACACATACAAAGAGGAGACCAAGGGATAGATTTATTATTAATAAGAATAAGGAGCACTTCACAGAACCAACAAAATTTGAAACAACTCTAGTAACCATAATTCAGAAATTTCTCTTAAAAGATTGCTCCTCACAGTGATTAATTTCTACCATAATATGCAATCAAGTTTCAGAGTAACACAACATTCATTAAAAGATTCAATTTTTACATGAAGAGAAATCAAAACTGCACTTTCCAACTACTAAATAAACAAAAAAAATAACACACAACACCACAATTTCGAAAATTATCTTTCAGGACAGCTAATTATGGGTAATGAACATCTACTTTAAGATGAACTGAAGCTTCAAATAAAACACAGAATACATTTAAGATAAAAAGAAATTGAGAAGTAGATAAAAGAGTTGAAAGTACCAATCTTTTTAGTGAGCCTTGGACTCTGAAAACAAGATACCACCTCAAAACAAGTTGTGGGTCTGACAATTCTTCCATTCTTGAAGGGTCTTTTGGGTAGATGAGGAAGGCCAAACAAGGGTTTGTTTGAAATTATTGGGTTTGAAGAGAGACCCAATACCATTTTAGGTGAAGAAACTATACATATGTTCTCCATCACCTTGAAAAATACTCAACTTTTTTTGCTGATAATTACTGAAGAAGAAGATCAGAAGTGCAAAAGGGTATCTCCTTTTTCGCTTATTTTTCCAAAGAAGAGAGGTGAAGTGTGATATCGGCTGGAGAAGAGTGTTATGAATTGAAAATGGAGCGGGTTATATGGATAGGTTTTGCAGCAGCTTTCTGCCCCAACATAAAGGTTTAAGGTTGAGTCAAGGATTTGGTAAAATGTCCATCTAATATGGGTACACTTATATTTTATTTTTTAATTATTTCATAAAATTATACATTAAATATATTATTGTTATGATGTATTAATTTGTTGTTGTTTCTAAAAATAATAATTCAATATCTATTTTATTATATTTTTATTACACGTGTAATTGAAACTAGTTCAATATTTATAAAGATCAGTTCTAAAAGGTTATATATTATATAAAAGTATATTTTTTTTGTTTTTCACTCGATGTCTGGTATTCCACATTGGAGCTCGATTATTCTGAACTCGTATCGCATTTCATTTGGGGAGAAGCACTTCGTATCAAGAATTTTTCTTAGCCGGAACTAGAACTCGAAAGGTCTGATTAAGAGAGGAGTAGCCGCGTCTACTGCATCAGATCCTTTAGTGATATATAAAAGTATATAAAAAGTGAATAAAAATAATTTTCTTTTAGATTTTCTTCTTTATTTACAAAAAAAATAATAAAATGTTTTCTATATATTAGAAAAGCCATGCACTTAAAATTCATTTTACGGACATTATAGTCATTTTAGCTCTTAGTACGGGTGTACTAATGTGTCAAACACTTGTTTGCATTTGCTAAGTTGAACCATTATGTGACCTTCATTGGTGTCTTTCTCTTGATTTTGCCTATTACATCCTTCTGCTCTCTTTTTAATAACATCGCTTTGTAATGAATCGTATGATCATTTTATTTTTTTGAATTCATTTCAATTTGAATCTTTTGTTAGCTTTATGTTGTTTATAACTTGGGAGAATGGGTGGCGCTGTGATCAGATGAGGATTGATTGAGATTTTCAATTTTGAAAGTTTAAAATTTAAAAAGTTTGACCAAAATTAAGATATCGAATTGACGAGGTCGGTTCCTAGTTCTAACGATCTTGTTAAGTATAAAAGATCATTTTTAGCTTGATTGGATGGTTTGAATGATCACAGGGTGTTTGAGAAAGAGTTGAGCCTTTAGTTGAATTTTTGGAGTTTTAAAAAAGTGAAGTTTGACCATAGTCAAGACGGTATTGTTTTTAAAAAAATCAATAATAGGGCATACCCCATTTATTACCAAAAAAACGTTTTTGACCCAGGCCCAATAGTGACCCAGGTTTATCAACAAACAACAAAACACAGAAAAGCTAAACAAGGAAACCAATTGAGTTCAAATGGTCCAAGAACACCTCATCTTTAGGAAAACTTCATCAATATTCCTCCGAAACGCCTCAAATTCTTCAATTTATGTTGAACCAGTATTGTTAAGCTTGAGTGAATTCCACATAGACACATAATGTCCCACAAGTATCATGGATTCGACCTCATTAAAGACTTCCTCGGCTCAAAATGGGTTCAAACAACAGATCTACGAACTTATAGCCATGAACCATCAACACTTCATCAAGAATCAACTGAGGTAATAAATACCCCATGAATCTTTCCCTCTACACAGAATGGCTTCTGAAGAACTGATATCATTCTGAAGAGATCCATCTCCAAAAGATATTTTTGACTCAACTGGCCCCTAATTGCTGAAGTTTTTTTATATGAGTAACCATTGATCAACATGTGAATCCTTTGTCTTTGTTACAGAAGATCCTATTATTGCGTCTGATTCTCCGAGTCCTTTCTTGTTGACTTGTCGCAGTAATTCTTAATTGCCTGGTTGTGTATTGAATCCATTGTTTTGCATCTTCTGAATTTGTATATTTGGGATTTTTCTTTATTCCGTCACTAATATTTTTCTTGCTTGTTGTGGTAGTCAAGACGATCTTGTATTGGTAATTTGGTGTCTCTAACATATTTGGAACATGTTTTATGATCGATTCGTACTATTGCTTTGCATTCAGAAGGTCTCAGATGAGTTTTTGGTACTTTCTTGAAGATTGGAATTTTGACATGTGAGTTCCAATAATGGTACCATCTAAATCAAATGAGCTTCAAATGGTCTTTTGATTGAACCATTAGATATGTATTGTAATTGTTGACATCCAATTTTGACCCTCCATGATTTAATTAATTTTTGGAGTTTCTTCAATTCTAAATAATTGTTTTACAAAGATTAAAATATTTTCAAAAGCAATTGCAACGAAAAATTGTCATTGTCAATAAATAAATAAATAAATATATTTCTATATCGCTTATATAGATTTATATAAGTTTTACTTTAAATAGATATTTGAAAATATCTGACCAAATTAGTTTCTAAATTAAGTATGCATTTTATTTCTTCAAAATCAATTAAGTTACATAATTAGTCTCTTTATTTAAAAATATATTATTTTATGTTGTTAAAATTAATAAGCTCGATAATTAGTCAAAAATATAATTTGTTTCATTTTCAATTTATCAAAATCAATTTTTAGGCCAAAGAACCTGGTCCTCCTTGGCCTTACCTTGCAAAACCTTATCACGAATCTTACTCTGATTTTATCCAGAAATGCAGACCTTGCGTCTATACTAACTAGCAATCCACCCCTCTCAAATATCTCAAGTCGCATATAACTGTTAACCAAAGCCTACACTTTCCTAGCCAATAGATGTTTGGTAATTGGTAAGCAATCCAAGCTACCAATGCTCCAAGCTAATCTAGCTGGTAAGGCTACCACATTTGCCTTACCTAGATAATAAAAAATGGTTACATCATAATCCTTTAACAACTCCATCCACTTACATCGCCTCAAATTCAACTTTTTTTGTGTGAAAATATGTTATAGAGTATGGTGGTTAGTAAACACTTTTCAGCGAACTCCGTACAAATAATGCCTCCATATCTTATGTGCGAAAACTATAGTAGTAAACTCCAAATCATGAGTAGCATAAATTCTTGTTGAGCATTTTCAACTGTATACAAGTAAAGGTGATAATACTCCTTTCCTGCATCAAAGCAACACCAAAACCAAAACATGAGGCATCACAATGTACAATGAAATCCTCACTCTCTACTAACAACGCAAGAATAGGAAGTGATCAACATTCTTGAGTTGATGGAAGCTATCCTCATATTCGTTAAACCAAAAGAAGGGTACCTCTTTCTGAGTCAGACATGTCAAATGAGAAGGAATAAAGGAAAATTCCTTCACGAACCTACAATAGTAAGTAGTTGACCCTACAAAACTATGAATCTCGGTCATGAAGGTAAGCACAAGCCAATTCTTAACTGCCTCAATATTTTATGAGTCTACCTTAACCTCTTCCTTCGAAATCACATGGCCCAGAAAGGACACCAAAGGCAACCAAAATCAACACTTATAATACTTTGCATTAAAGTTTTTTCTCCTTGAGAAAACTCAACACTATTCTCAAGTGGTACTCATGTTCCTATTTACTCTTAGAGTAATAACCAAATATATCATCAATGAAGATGATCACAAAGGAATCAAAGTAGAGCTTAAACACCTTGTTCATCAATTCCATAAAGTAGTGTGGGCATTATTTAGACCGAAGACATCACTGAGAACTCATAGTACTTATATTGCTCCAGAATGTAGTCTTAAGAATATAGTCAGTCCAAATTTTCAATTGATGATACCGGGACCTCTAATAACTTTTTTAGAAAACCAAACCACTCTGTAGCGGGTCAAACAAATCATCAAATATGGGAAAAGGGTACTTGTTACGAATTGTAACCTTACTTAACTATTGATGAGTAAATTACCTTTTTTTTTTAACAAACAACACTGGAGCATCCCATGGAGATGCACTAGAATGGATAAATCCCTTAACAATTCTTGAAACTAAGCCTTTATCTCCCTTAGCTCAGCTAGTACAATTCTATATGAAGGAATAAAGATGGAATGCATGCCCCACTCTATGTCTATACTAAAATCAATATCTCAGTATGGCGTTATGCTTGGCATATCAACAGAAAATACCTCTAGGAACCCACACATTACAAAAGCTGACTCAATGGGCGGGATTTGACACTAGTATCCCAAAGATGGGCTAAGAACATCAATACCCTCTCCTAATTAACCTTTTGTCATGAATAAAAGATATATATTTCATAGGAATATGATGATAACCACCCTCCCACTTAAGACTAGCCATCCTCAATATGGCTATAGTTATTGTCTTAGCATGTCAGTCTAGAATTGCATGGTAAGAGGATACCCAACTCATCCCCTGGATGATGTCAAAATTCATCATGTCACCAAATATACCCAAGGTGGATACCCTATGAACATAACATTACAAGAATGGTACACCTTATCCACAACAACAGAGTCACCAATGAGGGTGGATACATGAATAAAATATCAAGAAAATCAAATACCATATACAACCCTATAGAAAACTCAATAGGTATATACGATAAGGTAGAATCTGGATAAAACAAACTAGTGGTCATTCAGTCATACACAAGAATAATACCTATAATAACCATGTATGGTGCCTCTACTCAGGCTTGCTTGGAAAATAAAAGAAATGCACATTATCACATGCTTAAGCATCACTCTACTGGATGAGTAACTTCTCGACCTGCATGTACACCACCATGGTTAGCCTGGTTGAAACCTTTACGGTGACCACCATGTGTACCCTATGGATGACCTTTCCCATTACAACCATCTCTCTTTCCTTCTTGACCCGAAGCTTAAAGAGTTTGGTGAGCCTTCAACAGTGCCTAGCCGTAAAATGCTCATTTTGGCCGCTTAAGCGGCCTAGTTAAAGAGGTGTGCCTACCTCTTAAGTGGCTAGACATTGCTAGAACATCAACATGGCCACTTAAGTGACCATCGATTAAGCAAGAATATGGCCGCTAACATGTTTATCCTTTAGGAGGCAAGCCCTACTTAAGCGACACCCTATCCGCTAAAGCATCTACCTCTTAAGCGGTGCCAGGGCCGCTTGAACGGCTGCACTAACATAGTGCACCAGCCAAATGAGTTATGCCCTAATGGACTCCGCTTAGGTGCTCAAGATTGATTTGGAAACCAGTGCACGCAAATGAACTATGTTACGTTACCAAATTTGACATTCTGAACTCAACGGAGATGTCAAAACTTCTAACAGAGGTCCTCTCGAGAAGAAGTGGGTCCACACCCAAAGATTTATTTTAATCCAAAAATCCAGAAGGTAGCTCAAAATGAGCTTGGAAGTCTCAAGGCCGACACCAAAGGTCCTTCTAGATCAAACTCGATGTTTTGGAGCTAACATAACTGTTAGAATTGCATTCTGAGGCCGTCCAACCATTCAAGTTTTGAAAGATCCAAAGTACAAAAAATTGCATAAAAACCAAACGCATGACTATGTGATCGATTTGTCAGTCCCAACAAGTCATAAGACTTGGGTTCGCTTAGGAATGCTCTAAATGCCGAAACACAATATAGGGAAAATTACATAGAGGGTCATTACAACATCCACTACTAAAAAGGCTTTCGTCCTCAAAAAGTAAAGAGTTAAGAAATACCTAAATTCCCAAATAGGTGGGGAAAATGAACTCACATCTTTACTCAGTTTCCTAGGTGGCCTTCGTTATTGGACGGTACCTTTATTAGACCATGAATGACTCTCAAACGCAATCATCTCACATCTTTGGCCAAAGTAGCAACTAGCTTCTTCATAAAGGTCAAATGGTCATCCAATTGAACTAAGTCATACCGGAGCACATGAAATTCATCATGAACATATAGACAAAGCATAAAACATGAAAAACGGGATGAATAATAGAAAATTCAGGAGGTAAGGCCAACTCATAAGCAATATCACCAATGTTCTAGAGAATCTCAAATGGCACTATATACCTAGGCTAAGCTTGCCCCGCCTAATAAATCTGATCACTCCTTTCATGGGTAATACTCAGAGGAATACCTAATCATCAACTTTGAATTTCAAAGGTTGGTGCCTTTGGTTAACATAACTTGTAACACCCCGAATTCGAGAAAGACCGAAATGCAAAATTTCAAAACTTGCAGGTGCCATCGACGGAGGCCAAACCACGGTCCGTAGTCTGGACCACGGACCTTAGGTAGGGTCCGTGGTTGTCCATCCTAAAATCCCAAGAAGAACCACGATATATGGCCGGACCCACAAACCATAGGTGGAACCACGGTTCGTGGTCCAGGGTCCATGGATCGTTACCCTCAAACCAATCCCAAATGCCAAACGATGTCCTGCCAGGACTGATCGTCGGTCACTCCACGGTCCGTCGGTCAGGTCTGTTAATGGCCTCATCAACTTTTAAGTTAGGGTCATTTTGGTCTTTTCCCCTACGAACAAGACTCTACTAGACGTGGTTTGAGACATCCTAAGACCATTTCAAAACCTTATGCTCTGATACCAAGTTTGTAACGACCCGAGGGCACCTCCTAGTTGTAACACGGCGTACTCGACCTCTTGGAGGTCTTATACAAGCCCTTAGAATAACATGAACATTAAAGCATATGAAAATAGCGGAAAATTTAAAACTTTTCTTTACAATCAAAGTCTTCATAAAATAAGAGAGAGTCTATGACACTATGTCTCAAATCATCTATAACATTTAGAATAACAACTTAGGGACACAGCCCTTACACAAGTCTAAAGACATAAAACATAGAGACATAATGACATAAGTGTACGAGGTAGGTTCATCCTCGGAACTATGAGGACTCCCCAAGTCTTCATTCCCAAGCTCCTTAGAAACCCAACTTCCATGCATAAGACATCACATCACCAAACCCTACACTTTGTAAAAAAATGTAGAAGAAATATGGGTTAGTACAACACACGTACTAAGTATGGAAGCCATGCATAAAAACCATTAAAAACATGCTCAAAAAAGGCATTTAGTTGAAACCATGCTTTATGCATATTTTGAACATCATCTTGAAAGAGTTGGAGAATCACAAGTCACAAGCAACTCACATATAGTTCATCAAAGCACAAAGGATAATATCATCACTATAAGCATAGTCTCTAAACATAGTCTTAATACATTTTCCTCATTACAAGACATACTAGTTATGCATGTTCACTCATTAAGATCATTACATCATAATAGCATAACAACATAAGTAACCCTAGGTTGCACTCGTGCCCTGTGTAGATAAAGCCCCATAACCCTATCTACACTAAGTATTTCCTTTGGTTCACCATGCTTATATTTAACATACATTAGTCTTATACATAGCTAATACATATAATCATGAGGCATTCATAATCACTTAATTCATGTCAAGAATGTAGGTCGCAACATATACCCAAATAGGACATGCAACAACTTATAAATCATCAACATGTAGTGAAACTATACCATGGCTACTCTCGAAGGCTACTCATCATCTATGAGTGGCATCCCATACTACCCCTCACTCAAAGTAGGTCATCTTAAGAAGTCATTAGTCATAGTTCATGCATCATACTCGTAGTTCATACATCTTAGTCATATTTCATATACTTCATATCATAAGTAAACCACCCTCATAACCCCTTCACAAGTTCACTTGTGCAATGTACATATGAAGTCCCATACTCTCACATATACTAAGCAAACCCATCAAGAAGTCATAAGTGTAATTCACATGCATAGTTCATATTAAGTGAAGTCATTCTTAACACTCTTATATGCCATACGAATATAAGTTGGCATGTATATAGGACTCACACAAGAACTCCTCTTAAGACCCACTTGTGCAATGTATAGGTAAAGTCCCATACCCTTACCTATACTAAGTATATCTCTCAAGAAACCCTAGTTAGAGCCCATGTCCTCATTCATAAGTCATTTTCATATCTTAGTTCATTCTTACAACATTGGGAGATTTTACCATAACTGACATAGACCATGTGAGCTACATGGAATCCGGTGTCTTCCTCCCACACCGAAAAGAGAGTGTTCAACTTGCCAAAGTAGAACATACATACATTATAGCATCTAGGTGGATCCACTAGATGACAATCCTATGTTGGCACATAGTTAAGGGATAAAGAGATTGCTTCTAGAAACCCTCTTTATACTTATTAGTATTGTAGTTTCCATCTCATGAGACCTCTTTAGTGGAAACCTCCCGCCTTTGTGAAGGAATCCTATCTCATTTACATATCCTGTCGGTGCTAAGCACAAACTCCCCTCTTTGAAGTAACGTTTAATCTTTACTGAAGTCATATTTATGGAAGAATGCACTAGGCACTCAAACCAACATATATCATAATAGCTCATATATTCTTTAGGTGAGAATGTCCTTTTAACCTTAGAATCAACATATGTCATATTATGAGAAAACCTTTCATATTATATGCATAGTATGTTCATGAGAAAAGCCTTTCAAGCAACACATAATACTACCATAATATCAACCTATCATGTGTAGTCATATCATATCGTGCTTAGTCATATCATCATGGTCATGTACATTTCATGCATAATAGCATGTAAAGGTGCATATGATAATTAGCCTTTCAATTTACACCATAGACGCATCATATTCATGTTTATGCATGAAGTGTGTGTGTGCATGATTGTCCTCACAATGGCACACCAACAACAACATTAACATCATAGACACCTCCCTTCTCAAGGGGGTCATAACATGTACACCAACAATATTGCATTTAAGGATCTTAGACCATGTAAATCACATATCTAACATTCATACAATGGACATGGATACATTCATCATTCAAGTAGGTCATTCATGGCATGTATAGAATCATATATTCATATAGGGGAAATATGTGGGTAGGGTCCTTCCACAATAACACCTCGTACAATTCAACATGCATAACATCACAATGATCATAACATATCATTTGTATCCATAAACGTAGCATACTTTAGTCATGTCTAGGGTTGTAGGGAAGAGGGGCTTTGTCTCAACACTACAATTCATACTAGCAAGTAAGCACCTCCACCATAAGTGGATCAATCCATTCATACAAGGAATACATTGTAAGTAAACACCTCCACCATAAGTGGATCAACAATTCAATAGAAGATTACTTATCAAATATTGAAAACTTACATTCATAGCCATCAAGGCTTTCATCAAGATTCAACCCTATTTTCTTGACATTCATACATCAAATAGGATAACATCATAATACAATAATTAATTCCATAATAACATACTAGATTCTCATCCTTCATTCATCATTCGAAGTATACTAGGGTTAGAATTGGAGAAAGAAGGGGAAGCATAGGTCTCATGGGGGATTCTTCAAAAATCACCAACACTACATGAATTCATCCATAATTGTTCATATAACATCAATCAAAATCATTTTATAACAACAATTCAACATTTAGAAAGAAGACCCACGTTTTTGGATTGAAATCTACAATTTGGGGGACTTTGAAAACTATCTTTGGAAGGACCTCTTGGGGAAAGGGATCCCAAGAGTGAAGAGCAACCATACCTTAGTTAAACCCTATGAATTTCGTGTGAAACCTCCCATCTACCAGCCCTTGCTAAGCTCCTTCCAAGTTCTTCAATGGAGTCTTGAGTTGAGAGAGTTTTGAGAGAGGGAGGGTTTTGAATTTATGAGAATGACTTTAAAAATAGACTTAAAACCTTATATATTTATCATATAAACCATTTAAAATCAACCCCACATAATAAATAATTAAAACAAAATTACTTAAAAACCCCTCACTTGGGCAGCCTCGCCAGGGACCATGGAAGACCTTACGGACCGTGAAGGGGGACCACGGCCCGTGAAGGTGCCCGTGGTCCCTAGGCAGTAGCTCCCCTAAGGATTTCCAACCTCCAAACGGCCAAGGAAACTCCAAGGCCATCTCTACGGACCGTCATCATCACCACAGCCCGTCAAACGGGTCGTGAAGAATTTACAGCCTGACAGTGCTTCACTATACCGGGTATAACTTTTTACTCCGAGATTGGAATTGGGAAAACTCAGTGGAGTTGGAAAGAAGACTCAGAGACCTTTAATTCTATAGGTTATGGCACATATAATTCGTTTTGAGCTAAGATATATGACCATTTGAAGTTGACCCTATACTCTAAGTCTAATGGAGAGCCCTTCACGTAAGGCTCCACGAGCCGTGATGCCTCTCGTGGTCATGATACAGTATCTAGGAAACCTTCATCTTAAGCCCTAAAAATCGAAGGCACCACCACGAGCCTTCCCACGAGTCGTGGTCATCACCACGATCCGTGAAGTGGCTCGTGTTGAGGGGCTATTTTTGGGCAGCCTTTGTTTAGCCACTGCCTAGCCTACCACGAGCCACACCACGAGCCGTGGTGGTTGTCGTGGAAGGTGAGGCAGTGTCCATGAAAGAGTGGACTGCCCTAGTCCTCTTCCTTGGCTCTAACCTTCAAACTTAGCCCTCGCTTTGTCTATTAGTTTCCGGACGTCATGGTCGTTTCTTGTCCATT
Organism: Solanum gracilifrons; assembly: GCA_029582605.1. NCBI lineage: Eukaryota > Viridiplantae > Streptophyta > Magnoliopsida > Solanales > Solanaceae > Solanum > Solanum gracilifrons. The sequence goes on along the minus strand of JAJOOH010021787.1, from coordinate 8,312 downwards.
CTTCATCATTTAAGCATGTTTCCAATCATAAACTAACATGTGAGGTTCTAGGTCAACCTACTAGATTCAGTCAAGCTTTAGCTAGGTCTTACTAGTTTCGTACGGGGCGTTACACAATTACTGTATGAATCTTCTATCGAAAGCATGTACCCAACAATCTAGCTTAACCCGTATTCCTATCACATCCCAAGGATCTCTTCTTATTACTTAGAAATACTTGTTGGTTTTGCTGTTTTTTTACTTATTAGTGACAAAACCCCATTGTTAATTGACAGTATTTTGTCCCCCTTTAATTTACAATGTTTTTACTCGTTAATGTCTTTAGCTACGACTAGTTATAATTAAATTTAATTTTTCTATAAATTCTCAAAACCCCTCTATTGGGACGATCCCAACCCTTGGTTGGGTTACTAAACTATTGTACGATCGTTCTTACATCGGAAGTTGTGTCTTGATTACGCAAACATCAAAATGCCGCTACTGCCGGGGAGTGGTGTTATTTGAGAATTTTTAGATAAGTAGAATTTTTGTTCTTCTTAGTTGTAGTTTACTCACCTAATTTTTAGTTTTGTTTTGTCTGCTTGTGTGAATGTTTCAGAAAGCATGAGTGTAACGGTAGCAACGGTAGCCAGGTGGGCCATGAGGACGGCATCGATAATCTCAATGATGTCCAAGAGCTCAACATCAATGACCCCCATATCATGGGAGGTGTTGGAGCCATCCATTTACCCCAACCAAGGGAAATGCAGTGTTCCACATAACGAGCACCATGTTGTAACTCTTGCAACTAAAGGGACTTTTCAGTAGATTGGCTCATGAGGATCCTCACGAGCATCTTCGAAACTTCATAGATGTATGCAGACCATTCTCGTTCAAAAACATCTCTCAGGAGTCAGTCCGATTAAGGTTATTCCCTTTCTTATTGATGGGAGAAGCGTGCAAATGGCTAGCCGAGTTGTCGCGAGAATCCATCACTTCTTGGGAGGAACTGGTAATCGCATTTCAAGTGTGATTTTTCCCTCCCTCGAAGATGATGTCACTTAGGGATAACATCCAGAGCTTTAAGCTTCTGGAAGGAAAGCCTCTGCACGAGACTTGGCTACGGTTCAAAAAGTTGGTGCTACTATGCCCAACCCATGGCTTGCCAAATAACGTGCTACTTCAGTACTTCTACCGGAGTTTGGACTCGGTAAACAAAGGTGTCACCGTCCAACTCTCGCCGGGAGGCTTAATGCAGCAGTCGTATGCAGTAGCAGCCCAACTTTTAGATGGCCTGACAACCATCAACAGAGCATGGTACACTCGTGAGGACCAAGTCTTCCCCCTCACCTTCAAGCTATCTAAGGAGCAGATTGACAAAGACAATGAGAGAGAACAGAACGTGGCCAAAATCATGACGCAACTTGATATTTTATCCAAAAATGTCATGGGGGCTGGTGCCCGTGGTGTCAACACTGTAAGGGTCGGGTGTGCTAATCCCGAGGAGATGAGGTTTGAAGCCTTGTATAACGAAGAGGTAAATTTTCTAGCCAACCATGGCGGTGGCTACCGCTCAAATAACCCAAGGCGGGGTGGTAACCAAGGTTGGGTTAGAGATGAAGGCTGGAAGGATAGAGATCGTGAATGGAGAGACCGAAATCCAAACTGGAAAGATGGGGAGAAGGATATATATGTTCCTCCCCATGAGCGCCAGAAACCCAGGGATTCGGAAGGTGGTAGATTTGAGGATATGCTCTCACGTATCATCAACAAAGTTGAAGGGTCAGACAAAATGCTAAAAGGAATGAAAGAAGATGTATCTACCCTTAACCAGACCGTCACCTCCCATTCAGTTTCAATCAAGCAGTTAGAAACCCAGATGGGTTATATCTCGTCTCACCTAAATCCGAGATAACAAGGGGGTTTGCCGAGTGATACCATGGCTAACCCCAAGAATGAGGTTTGAAGGTGGACTTGCATCGTGCCACGGCGTTAGCTAAGGCGTTATTTGTGAGGCAACCCAAAACCCTTTATTACTTTATGTTGGTTTGATAAAATAATGGTGTGTTGATTGTGCAGATGGAAGTGTGGAGAGTGAACGAAAAGTGCAAATTGGCGAGCAATATGTCTAATCAGCGAATCGCCGAACGGTTCGGCGACTCCGAACTAGACCGCTATCAGACTCAAGATCATCTTGCATTGAAGTCTATAAAACTCGGCGAGCACATGAAATTATTGGTGAACCGTCGATCGTATCGGCAATCCCGTTAGAGACCGTCATTTGGATTCCCACACAACATGGAGGTTATGTAAACTTTGGCGGGGCAAATGACTATTTGGCGTTATGTCGAATAGATCAACGATCGGGACTAATATCGCCAAATGGAGAAAAAACTTGACGGTCTTTCAGCCAAAAGTTTTAAAAAAATTTAACTTAATTTCCTTCCCTCACTTTTTCACTATCCCAAACTCACACATGCCCTCTAGTTTTATATTACTTGCATTCTTGGAGTATTTTGGTTGATTGATTTGTGCTTGGAGTCGGATTACAGTGCTTCCTAGCATGTTAATAGCAATTTGATCAGCACAAAAGGTTAGTGTCCCAAACCCTATAACTATCTTGTCAAAATTGTACTCATTTGCAAATGTGTGATCTTGTCGAAATCTGCTGAACCTCTCTGATTGGGTTTAATTGTTTATGTGTCGATTTTTCTTCTAAAACCTCGCCTTTATTGACTAAGCTGTGAAATCTTGTTCCCCAATGCATCGAATGGAGTTATTGTGTGATGAGTGGTAATCATATATTATGGGTCCTAGCCGAATTTATGTTTTTGTGCTTAAATTGCATTTTCGAGGGTTGCGGGGTTGATTTTGAGAAGTTGGGTCAAAAGTAGGCATGTTGGGTCATTCGACGAGCTGTGACGAGTTCGTCGAACTACTCCACGGTTCGCCTAATTGCCTTACCTCGCGTTTAATATCATGTTTTATGTGTTGTAGCTTCTTTATCTTTCGAAGAGAAGCATGAGATCGCCAAAAACACATGGCGACTCGTCGAAAGTCTTTTTGTTCACTCTTTTGTCTACACCCCTGACCCCTTTTGCACTATAACTTTCGGAGGGCATCCCTTACTTTCGGCGATTTGCCGAATGGACTGCTTAGTTTGCCTGCATTTCTAACTTTATCTCAAGGTTTTATAGACCTGGCCAGACTAAAAGTTGAGGAAAAAATATGCCACCCCAACATATAAGGGCACAAAACTCCAGAAGAGATGCAGGGACAACAGATCACCCAAAGCAAGGAGCGAGAACAAGAAAGCCAGTTCCAGTAGAAGGATTCCCATTGACCCTAATGTCCCTTTGTGGGCTCGAGGGTTCATTAACGCGATACATGCCTTTGGAGCAGCTCACAATTTGGACAATATGGCTAAAGCTAATATTGATGCAGCAACTGAGGCAAACATAGACAATGAAAACCAGAGTCAGAATGACAACATTCCGGGCACTGATGCCCAGACACATGGAGTGACTGCTTAGAAAGGATCCCTTCTTTACCTCCCTCTTTGTCTTCCTTTAATTTACATTCTGGATACTTTGTTATTTGTATTTGAGGACAATTGCTTTTATTTGTGGTGGGGTGAGGCCCATCTTTGTGTGCTATTTGATGTTTGTATGTTGTGTATATTTGGGCTGTTCTATTTAAATTTTGTTGAGATATTGCGTATGTGTGGACATTTAAGCTTATGGCTCTCTTCTTGTTTTAATTGTAAAATAATTTTGACCCTTTCGAAATTTTAAAAAAAAATTTCACACATTTTCGCCACCCCTCGTATGTACTTTAAATGTGGATGTTCATTAGCAAATTTGATTCTCGATTTCAATCAATATCGATGACTTGAATAGTGCTCTCAATCGAACGAACATGAATGCGCGGCTACGATAAGTCCAAATGAAGTTGCATAGACAATATCTGAACTCTTTGCATCTCGTTATCACTAACCTTGTATCAAATTGATTCTCTTGTGATGATCATTGCACACTAGCGAAAGTATGGAGTCTTGTTTGACTTATAGTGTCAATGCCTAGTGTGATGAGCTTACTTGTGAACTATGCATGATAGATCTTAGAATTTTCCCCGTTGGTCCGATCAACTAATTGATGCTATCTCTTGATATGATCTTAGGCAACTTCTACGAGTGTGAGCTAATTTGACATATACCTCTTTTGTGACTTAGCCTGTGAGTGTGTGAACCACTTTTGAACACCCTTCGAGCCTTTCCCTTTTCTATGGAAGAAACTTGATGAAAGCAATGACCTTTCTTTATCCATCACCCATAATCGTCATGAAGTTGTGGTTAGTTGAATAGCCAACTTAGGCCAAAAGCCTAAGTTGGGGGTGTGGTGAAAAGATAAGACAAATCAATAAGTGCAAGGAAGTCCCTCCTACCCATGGTTTTGAGGGAAATGGAACCCCTCCATATATAAGAAAAAAGAAAAAAGAAAAAAGAAAAAAGAAAAAGAATGAAAAAGAAAAGTTGTGGAATAAAGTTGAAAAATGAAAGGAGGTTCCCAAACAATCCATGGAAAGTGTATAATAGGATGACTTATGAGCACTAAAGATGTTGTGACCACGACATTTCATGAGGATGAAAGTCAGTGAGCCTAAATGACCATACCTTTTCACTCAGTCCCATTACAAGCATTGAAAAAACCTTTTTGATCTTGAGTGAGCTGAAACAAATGTTGATTGGAAAATACAGGCAAACCTATGGGTGAAATTATGTATTATGTTCTTCTTTGTGCGTGTGAGTGTTGCATCTGATTCCAAAGCTTTAAACTGTGAAACCATTTTGTGAATATGGAATCATCCTTTGTGTGAGGGCATTTGAACACTATAGTTAAGGTTGAAGTTGCATTTGAAGCAAGTACTGTGAGCATGAGATTCGTTAATATTGGTGAGTCACAACTTGAATCTTTGAGTGCACATTTGATCTTTGCATAAGTAAATTGAGTCTTGTTGTGTGCATTCATGACTGAGTCTTGTATAGCACTGTTCGAGACACCCTTTTTGAACAGCTGAACTTGAGTTTGCTTGAGGACAAGCAAAAGTTTAAGTTAGGGGTGTTGATGAGTCCACAAATTGGACTTATTTAGGGCTATATTTTAATAGAAATGGTGTCCTCAAATGCTTATTTTATCTCAATATCTGATGAAAACCCTAAAGTTTCAGGTATTTGAAGTTTTAAGGAAAGCATGGACACTACGTCGCAAAAAGGAACGAAAAGGCTGAAAAGAACAAAGAAATGAAGGCCTGAGGATCGCCGAGTCTACTTGGCGAGTCGCCCAAGGGTCTTACTTCGCCTTTTGTTCCAGTGTGCTGAGCCCTGAAGGAAAGGATCAAGTCGGCGGAAAAAGGAAGCAGTCGGCGCATCACCGAGATATTCCGTGATATAGTACCATGTCGCCCAATAACCTAGAGCACGATGATCTTGAGGGCTGGTGCAAGACGGCGATGAACTACACCAAAGGGCGAATTACCGAGTTGATTGACGATTCCGACTAACGACGCCGAATGATCCACTGCAACACAAATCTATAAAAACTATAAACACTAGTTAGAGTTTTTGTTTTAGTGGGGAACAATTATTATAATTTTCACTTAGAGTCGAACAATTGTGATAGTTTTGAATTAGAATAGTACTTTTTGATATTTTTGCTCCAACTTGGAGAGGGTTTTGAAGACTTGAAGAACAAGAAGGTTTCATATCCAATGATTTGGACTTAGGTCTCTTGATTTCTTCATTCTTGGCCTGTAACAAGACTAAAATCTTCATACCCATTTGAATGCAAGCTCATTTAGGTATAAATTTCTATCTCTTGATGTGTCGCTAAAAAACCCCAATTCTTGGGGTGTGATTTAGCGAATATGGGTTAAGATAATTGTTGGGTCTTGCTTGCTGATAGTCTATTCGTAGTTTAAATGTGATTTCATTTAGTGGTTGCGGAATTTAATGAATTTGTAGTTGCAAATACAAGTTTATTTATGTTTTTCGGCTTGCGAGAGAGAGATGTCGTAAAACAAAGACCACTAGATTGATGACCAGTGTGAATGGGTCGACATGAGGTTCAGCTCGAGAGAGTGAATCCTAGTCCCATGTCCATACACTCAGCTCGAGAGAGTGAGTGGGTTAAGGTGTAGGCTGGTCTTCATGTGGCAAGTGGGTAACCGAGAGGAATGCATTTGAAACGGGGTAAGTTGCTCGAGAGAGAGCTTATCTCCCTTAAAGCTTAGCCTAGTCACAATTACTCTATGAATCTTCTATCGAAAGCATGTACCCAATAATCTAGCTTAACCTGTATTCCCGTCACATCCCAAGTATCCCCTCTTATTACTTAGAAACGCTTGTTGATTTTGCTGTGTTTTTACTTCTTAGTGACAAAACCCCATTGTTAATTGACACTTTTGTATCCCTCTTTAATTTACAATGTTTTTACTCGTTAATGTCTTTAGCTACGACTAGGTAGAACTAAAATTTATTTTTCTATAAATTCTCAAAAACACTCTCTTGGGACGATCCCAACCCTTGGTTGGGTTACTAAACTATTGTACGATCGTAGACACTTGCATCGAAAGTTGTGTCTTGATTACGCAAACTTCAAACACGCATTAAGTTTTCTGATTTTCTATATCTTGTTTAGACCTAAGGTTTCTAAAACCCTTGAAAATTGTTGTGACTTAGCTGTTGTAGTATTCGTAATCAAATTATCATGTTTTTTTGTAAAGTTTGCTTAGTTCCTTGCATGAAACTCAGAACCCTAGTTGTGTAGATTCTCTTAGTTCATGAATTACACTTGCTAGGTCAGTTAAATAGATAAACATGCTCCGGTTTTCGAATGTTACATTGTCTGTTCTTAAATGTTGCATTCTCAGATTTGCATGTCAGAATATTGAGCTATTCAGTATTTCAGTTATGCTGTGGCATCTACATTTCCAGTTGGGAGTAGGCTTAGCACTGAGTTGAACTAGGGCTCAGCGTACCCTCATGCCCCAAAACTACGTGCCCCCGTAGGAGTATAAGTACCTTATGTTGGGAATCAGATTTAGTGATCACGCAGTCATGCCTTTATACCCCTGGCAAGGTATATTGGGTCCTCTCGATGGGGCGTATACACCGGACTCCGTGCTTAGCTCACGTGGTTTTATGTTGGTTAATAGTAGCTCCCACAGTCAGACTCTGGTGCATTTGACCAGGTTTTCAGTTTATACTTCAGTATGCAGTTTAAGCATGTTATGTTCATGATTAGTACTTGGTCATTGCATTTAGCTCAGTTTTCAGTTATATTCAACATTTATCTTCTATTCAGATTATATTATTGCTCTACTATTTTGTTCAACTATTATCTATATCCTGCATGCTCAGTACATTTCAAGTACGGACGCAAACTCTGCGCTACATCCTTTCATAATGTAGGTTCAAGTACTCAGCATCTAGATCGCACTTCGATCGATTTTCGGTCCGTATTCAGCAGCTTCAGTGGTGAGTCCTCATATTCCGAGGACAATAGACATGCTTTCATTTAAGTCTTTACTTTCAGTTTTCAGTTTTTGTTAGAGTTAGCTGGGAGCATGTCCCAGCAACTCAACTCTAGTCGACTAGAGGCTTTTCAGACATAATACTAGAATCAACTTGACTTATTAAGTTTATCTTTCAGTATTGTTAAATCCTTAATATGTTTTTATACTTAAGACTAGTTGGGTATTCCTCACTTTCAGTTATCAATTGATTTATCTTCCGCATTAGTTCTTTTTTTTAAATTTAGATATCTTTCAGTATGCTTATGATATGCCAGCTTCAGGGTTAGCTTGGGGTCACTCGTGATCCTAGGTCCCGTGTTACGTCAAAGGGGTAGCCTCGGGGCGTGACATAACTCTTATGCCTCCTCTATGTTGACCTAATCATACCTTGAATCACTCAAACTGTAATGACCCTCTCGGTCATTTCTGTGTCTTGCCTTTTGTGTGTCGTTTAGAGCGTTCCTATAGAGACTCCAAGTCATTTATGACTTACTGGGACTGACAGTTCGGTCACCTGGTCGTTCGTTTGGTCTTGGTGCGAGTTTTTGTGTTTTGGAGCTTATGAACCTTGAACGATCATTTTCGATCAAAAGTTCAAGAAGATGACATCGGAATCCAATTCTGACGATTCCATCAGCTCCGGAAGGATCATTTTAGGCTAGTAGCATGGTCGACATGACTCTCGAGGTTTTCAGTGTGAGTCGGTGCGATTAGGCGTTTTAGCCTTTGAAATTTGGCTCAAGTTTGACTTTGGTCAACAT
>JAJOOH010021786.1:0-22051 GCA_029582605.1 Solanum gracilifrons | reverse complement strand
CCAACCATTCACAATTACATCTACAAGATCACCAACGTTAACTACATCTAAGGAAACATGTCGAACGAATGGAATAGCCTTAACATACCTTTCCAATGAACGCTCAAAAGACCATAGTTCCTTCACGAAAGTTGTTCCTTATGTCCTAAGCTTCGCAAACACTATATATACATAGCTGGTACGCACCTATAAACAATTTATAATTAATCTTATATCGGCAGATTTGCCATATTTCCCCAACTTGTCGAAACATCTATAGAAATTCATAAAAACAATCATAAAAGAGTCCCGAGATGATTACCTTAGTTAACCAAGTTAAAACCTTGAAGAAACACCAATAATTACAAATTTATATCTTCAAAAACCATCTCCAAATGCAGCCAATAGAAGGGAAAAATGATTGCCACGTGTAGGGATTACGTTTCTAGGCATGGGGGCAATGTTTAATGGTAGAAATCATCAAAACTAACCTTCATTATCCTAGGACTCCATAGAAACCCTCTCCTAAGTTTTCTCTCTGGTTTTGGAACTGAAATCATGAACTGTTTGCATGGCTAAAATCGTTAAATAGCCGACATACCATATTTCTTTACCCGACCCAGATTCGACCCGGATTCTGCCCTGGCAATCCCTAGTAAATCCCTCATAACTTTTTACTCGGATGCCCGTTTGATACGGGGTTTGGTGCATTGCAAACTGGACTCGTAGGCCTTCGATTTAATAGGTAATAGGCCTTCTAACTCTTTATATATTGGGAGAAAACATCAAATATATTTGACCCAAATTTCAAAGAAATCTTTAAAAAGGAACTTATGATAACTTTCGCCAACTTTTATTTTGCCGCTTAATTAACTTCAAAACTTGAGATAAAACCCTTGAACACTTAAAATATGACATACCACATCCTTTTTAATTTATTACTCACCCTCTTTGTCTTTCCACGAAGGTACAAGTTAATTTAGACGTTTTGGAAAAGTCGGGGTGTTACAAAAGGTAACAATAATATTTTGTAGGATAAAAAATATGAAGGACTTTATTTATTTTTGTGGTGTATTTTTCGTATATAGTGGTTTAATTTGTGGAATGGTTTTTAAATTTATTTTGCTTAATATTTTTAAATTATATTTAAATCTTTATGTTAATATTATATTAATATTTAATTTATTTATTTATGTATGTATATATAATATTGATTGTAAATTTGAATATGTACATCTTAATTGAATTAAAATAAATTAAATTTTTTTTAATAGATATTTAAAATAGTTTCTCTCTATTAAATAATCTTAATATCAAAAGTACATTGATACTTACCCTTTTTCGTAATTTGACTCTCAAAAATATTTTTTACAAAAGATTAGTCAAATACAATTTGCTTATCAAAAACACTTTTCAAATGAATTAGTCAAACCCAAATTGATTTTTTTTCAAAACCATTTAAAAAAAATATTTCTAAAAATAAGCAATTTTTAGCATCAATACCAAACCGGCTCTAAGAATAGTTTATGCTAATACAGTAGAACAATTATTTGATGTAAACATTTTTATGGTGGAACAAATGTTGCACATCCACTATATACCATAATGTACATAATTTTTTATACATATTCAAGTCAATGATAATTTCGTAAATTTTCAAAAAATAAATTAATAAAAAAATTATTTACTCAATAAAATTCATAAATAAAAAATTTAACGAAAAAAATCATAAAAAGAAGTATTCAATTTATCATTCCATCTAACAAATCGAACAATGATTATAAAACAAAAGTGAAGATAGAGAAATGTTGTATGATTTATGTGAGAAGCAATATTTTTGTTTTACCGATGAAACAATGTTGTATAACGAGATGCGGAAGAATGAAAGCATAGGCTTGAAGAGAGAAAAAAGAAATACATCAACCCCAATATTGAAAAACTAAAATGAAGAGAGAAAAAAAATAGTATTCTGTTGGTCTCAATTTATGTGACATATTTCATTTGCTAGAATCAAACAATTTAAGTTTGCCCAAGAATTTACTCATGTGAATTTTCAAATATTTTAAAATGAAATTTATATATTTGTAAACTACGATAAAAATACTATAAGCCACAACAATTAATAATTCAAAATATTTAAAAGATATATGAGAAAATTACGGTTAAAGATAGATTTTTTGAATATTAAAATTGGAAATGTGTTTGGGACAGAGGGATAGTAGTATCTTTTTACCATAGTACATGTATCTCTAAAAATCAACCTCAAATCCCTAAAATTAAGCAAATAAAATCAGTCTCAAATTTCTAAAATCAGGCAAAAGAAATACGTGTCCAATCAATTTATTGTGTTTTTATAATAAAAAAATATATTATATAAATAAAAAATTATAAATTCATATATTATAATTTAGGATTTTAAACACATTATTTCATATTTGTGTTTCTTTTCTTGTAAGAAATTCCTTGGATGCCCTATTTTGTCAATCTCATTTAATTTATATTTATATTTTTTGAAAAATTTTTATTTGGTATTCAAAGTATATGTAACTTCAAATAAGTTGATTCTTTTATGCTTTTCCTTCTTTCTCTTCTTTTTATTGATGTTTTCAGTAATATTTTCGAATTTATAGAGGCAGTATAATGCTTTGAATAAATGAGTTCTGAATTTTAAATCTGAAAAGTGAGTTATTGAAAGAGCTCGACAGCATTAGCATATATATCTTTATTATTGCAAAATGAATTTGTCGGTTCTTTTGTTATTTTGACAACTTGTTGATTTATGTTTATTTTTAATAATATTGAAAACTTATATTTTAAATATGAACTTTTTAAAATAGATTTAGGCGTTAAATCTTGTACAATTGCTTAAATTCAAAGAATAAATTTCTATTTCTCCGAAATCCCAATAAAAACAAATTCAACGGAACCTTCACTTCAAATTAGCACGTCTTTTAAGTGCACATTTAAATTTAAGAGACAACTCAAATAGTATTTCCTAAATTGGGATTTGTGCACTTTCCCCATTATATTTGTGATGACCTAAATTAGGAGTTATTGGGGTGTACAAAAATCGAATAAAAAAAAGTGTTATTGGTTTATTGTTATTGGGGTATTAGTTAACGATTATTTAATGGCATTATAAAAGGAAAATTTTCGCATATAGTCACTCAAAAATAACTTAATTATGCTCCATAGCTATAATTTGATAATTACGATTCATAGCTATATGTTAGAGGGAGGAGAGAGACGAACGAGATTGAGAGAGGGAGGAGAGAGGGTAGAGAGTGGAGAGATGCAAATTGTATATGAATATCTTTCGAGTTGTATATGTATATATGTCAAATAATTATATATATGTAACTGGTATACATGTGTATTTGTATGTCTGGTGAGCGAGATTGAGAGAGGGAGGAGAGACGCGAGCGAGAGAGAACAAAGAGTCGAGAGAGGTGAACTGTATATGTATATCTATCAAATAATTGTATATATGTAAGTGGTATACATATGTATTTGTATATCTGGCAAGCGAGATTGGGACAGGGAGGAGAGAGGCGAGCGAGAGAGGACAGAGAACGGAGAGAGACTAATTATATTTGTATGTACCACTCGGTATTCTACGTGTACTAGTTCTATTGATATGACACTTATAAATTGCCTTGTGGTAAAGTTATGGACTCGATTTCCTATACGACTAGTGACAATAGAATAAGTTTTTAAAGTGAACTATCCGTAGATTTTAATGCGACCCGATTAAGTTGACGTCGATGGAAGTATTTAAACTTGAGATCATAAGGTGGTATTTGAGTCTAAAGTTTAAAGTGACATAGTGTATATAAGTTTTAAATTAAGTTAAAGGTATTAATGTCTATAAATGGAATAAAATATTGAGGTGCTTGCTTGACTTAACTAAGCTAGTAGGTGATATATAAGTAGGTGCATCACCTACTTCGACTTATTGACCAGCCCAAAGGACCAAGTAGGTGCATCACCTACTAAGACTCTTTTAACCATGTTATTGGGTCAAGTACAGTACCACCTACTTGCATTAATCTGGCCCAAGTTGAGTAGAAGAATAAGGGAAAAATGGATAGCCAAGGCCCAATATTCTTAAGTCCAAAAAGGCCCAATATTCTTAAGTCCAACAAGGCCCAAGTGAAAAGTCCAAGTATTGATAAATTATGGCCCAAATTGAGTGAGAAAGTCGGCCAAAGTAGGTCCCTTTAAACGGGATTGATATCAGCTTTTTCCAACTATATTTTTACTTTGACAAAAATCTGATTTCTAGAGCTTTCTCTCTTCTCTCTCTTAACTTCATACAACTACCATTAAATACCATTAGGGTTCTTGCATATTAGGGAGTTCAAGCTATTGGATGGTATAAGTTAAGACAAGTTGAGGATGACAACCTTTACCTTGAAGAATCCATGTCTTAGCAAGTGGTAGTTCAGTCCAGCAAGGTAAGCTACTGCAATTTTCTCCCTCTTGTGCTTGAGTTAATTAGGACATTTGGTATGTGTTAGTGAGTTGGATATTGTTTCTTTTACATGGTTTAATATTTGGGAGGATGTTCTGATGGTTAGTGCATGTTGGGATAGCCATGGAGGGAAGTCCCCTTTAAATTTAATTATGAGCTCGTTTGAGCATTTTAAAAGTAATGTTAGCTCTTCAAGTGTTGGTGATCAGAAATCGTGATTCATATTGCTTCTGTTACATTATTATGTTTAATGATTTTTTTATGTAGGTTATGATAAGGAATGTGACTGATGTGTGGAGAAGTTATGGAGACATTAAAGGACTTAAATATTGCAGGGAGTTTTGGAGAGGACCTGATATGAAGGTTGTATAATATATAGACACGATTAAAGGGAAAGGGAAAGAAATAAAACATTGGCTAGATAAATTACATGCTTACTGCTTGGTGAGATCAAGTAGCTCAAATTGGTTGATTAGCTACTAATACTAGTCTTACAACTTATTTTAACCGTATTCCAGTGGTTAAAATGCCTATCATAGGTCATCCTCTTCTACCACTAATCAGTTGGTCATTTGTATCATATTTTTATAAAGATTATAATACACAAAAAAGTAAAGAAAAGAATGTAACATACACGATTCCACAAGTATAACGGTGGTCTCTAATTCTTATCTATTTGTATTTAGTTTTACTTGTGCACTCATTTTACATATGGTTGTATTATGCCTTACATATTCAATACATTCTTTCATACTGACGTCCCTTATTGGGGACGCCGCATTTCATGATGCAGGTACATGTACTCAACTAGTAGATCTCCCCAATAGAAGCACATGATACTCAGCTGTTGTTGGTGAGCTCCAGGTTGATTCGAGGCTTTATCGAGTCTTTACTATGCATATTTTGATAGTTGTACAATCATGGATTTTAGTAGAGGCTTTGTAGACATTGTAAAGCTATCATCTGTATTCATGATTTTACTTGTCACATGTATTGGTTCAGCTAGTTGACATGTGTTGTATATGTAGCTTCTCATTAGTTAATTTATCTGCATAGTAGTTCACTTTCTCATCATAGATCACTTGTAAAGCATGTGTTCATATGGTACTTGTCCACCTCACCTAGGATTAGGGTGTGACAAAAGTTGTATAAGAGCAGTTCGTCCTAGGGTGTCTACAAAATCATGTCTTGTAGAGCCTTACTTATGAATGTGTTGCGCGCCACATTTATAATTAGGGGGCTGTTTGGACATTTAGAAAATATTACCTTCATTCATAATCCAGATCCTGCGATAGAGCGAAGTTAAGAGGTCAATTTCCACTTGTACCTGATCGTGTTATGCTTAATATGGTTAAGGTTAATGGTAGCTAAAATGCCAACATGAAACCTACATAAAAGGATCTTAAGTTGTCAAAATTTAGACTAGATTGAGCTCATTTTATTCGACTATCCCACTCCACAAGGTATGTAAAAACTTTTATGTTATTTGCATCTAAAGTTGCATTTGTGCCATTTGTATCATGTTGGTTCAATTGAGAAAGATATAGTATATGCTTAAATAATGATGGGTTACCAAGTTACATTTATGAGTTGTAGCATTTCCAGGTACATCTTCTTAGGAGAATGTAACCAACTCTTGAGTTCTATATTTCCTCCATATTTATAGGATATATTCCTATAGAGGACACTTGTTCTTAGTCTGTGATATACATAGAATTTTCAGCGTTACACATGTACTCGAAATTGATGTTGTTGAACTAGTTTCTTTAGTTGGAAGAAGGTAGTGGCATAATCTGATAGGTGAATGTGTCAGTGCAATAGTGTTACTAGAGATACCCCTAATTGGCTGACAAGGCCCAAATTCTCACCATATATCATCACGTTCATATTCATTGAATATTTCATCACTGCTTTAAATTTTACACAAAAAATTATGCGATACGACACAAACAATTACTATTTTCACCTGCATGTCTAATTCATATATAGTTGTTCATATCTTATCGTAGTATTCTAAATCTACCTTTTCCCACACCAAATGTTCTTTCGATTACATTACGCAAAGAGGCATGTCTATAGTTAAATAATTCTTTGACATTCTTAGGCTCTGTTTCACTTCCCTTTAGTTCCGCAAATGATATCACATTCCTTTGTTATTTGATAGATAGAGATGTTTAATATGGTTGGTGACCATGTTGTTTAATAGAATGGAGGAGTAATCTAGCTAATTATTAGTAGTAAATAGATAGATACGGTAGATAAATATTTGGGTATCTTTTTATAAAATATAAAAGTTTGAGGTAATTTTTGAACTTTTTAAAATTTCCAAATACTAAGAACCCATTTAGCCATAGATTTCCCAAGTAATATTTGGGGGAAAAATTGGCAAATAGCGTTTGTCCATATAATTTGTCATTATTTGACAAATATTTTTGGCAAATATTCCAAATTCTCAAATACTATTTTTTCTAGTATTTGGGTCAAATCTTATTATTTGGGATCTTTTAATAATTGAAATTTTACACCAAATTTTTATCATTTACAGAAACACCCTCTATAGTAGTTGTTTGCGTTGTATTACATAATTTTTTACGTGAACACCAAAATAGTGATGAAATATTCTGTGAATATGAAAGTGATGATATAGTTGTTGATGAAAATGATGAACAATCGGCTCAGGGTAACAAAGTCATGTGCTTTGTCTACTTCACGATGTATGGAATGATGTTTGTTGCACTCACTCCAAACTACTACATTGCTCTAGTGTCATGGACACTACTTGTTAGTTGTTGCAATGAAGATTCAATTGACTTGCTTCAAAGTGGAATTCTTCTAAGATCCATTGCTCGATTTTGCTGCATGCTCTGCTCCCAAATAATACAAACTTATGATTAGTTTTGATAGTTTTTAAAACTTATGAATATAAATCATATTTTTTCTTAAAAAAATGAAATATGTTTCTCAAATACTATGGCCAAACACATGGTGAAATTTCACCCAAATAATATTTGCCAAAAATATTTGGAAATCTATGACCAAATGCTAGCTAAAACTTGGCCCAAAAACTAGTTTTTTCTATTATTTAGAAATTTGGGTTACTTGACAAATATATTTGCCAAGCTATGTAGCCAAACGCCACTAGCCAAGTTTTTTTTTCAAGTTCTCCCAAATTTTATTTGGAGCCAAACGAGTCCTTAATCCCAAAATAACTTGTTTCCAACCAAATGAACTCGAAAAAAATATGAAAATGTTGGAGGCATCATAGAAAGTGCTGGCAAGTGAGTTGGGATGGACCCAATGGTGATAATGTTGGACAAATCCTAACTTGCAGCATCTTTGTAAAGGCCCAATTGTCAGTGTAATGGACCCATTCTGACTCAGCCTTGATGGAACTTGTCATCAACTAAAATCAAATTTCTTTTCTTTATTTGAAAATGAATTATGTTTACACCTTTTCCAATGCTTAATTATACTGCTGGGGGAAAATATGTTGTCAAAAATTCAACTCTTAAAATACTACTCACTCCGTCCATATTTAATTATCGTATTGCATTTTTTGAATATTAATTTGATTAATTTTTAATATTAAATTAGATTATATTAATTTAATATTTTAAATAAAAAAATTGAGATATTAAAAAATTAAACAAAAAATATTATAAATTGTAATTTTTTACGTATCAATGTAATAAAAAATATATCATAAAATATTAGCCAAAATTTTTATTGTTTGACTTTAAAAAAGAAAATCATGACAGCTAAAAGTGAATGAAGAGAATAGTAGCAAGTAGGCATCTGAATAATAACTTGGTTAAACTAAAATAATAATAATTGTATTTGAATATTAATATTACTTGAAATTTCTTTTTTAAAAGTTTGTGAATGAATATCATTGTTTTGTTAGAAATACATATCAATCTTTTGCCCATACTTAAGTTCATTATTTGTAAATATTTATGGACAAATCACAAAGGGGATGACCACTTTCAGTTATTCTATGGTATTTTCAAAAATATATTTCCTTCGTCTTAATATGCTCACATAACATATTACAAAGAAACTAAGCCATGCAGGATTTCAAATTAATTATTTTTCCAATATTTAGGTAGGAAGAGTAAATAAGTCTGTGAAGTGCATGTGATCCAAGGTTTTTAAGTCATCTAGATGACATACTATGATAATTTAATAATGAGGAAAACTAACATTATAATAGAAGAATAATATTATGATTTGGATAGAGTGGTGGATGAGATTCTTTTTTTTGAGAGTACAGAAGACATAAGTGAAAAAGTGAAGGGAATATGGTCCCCAAAATCCCATATATAATGAAACTCAATCTTGAAAATAAAAACTAATGGTCCCATAGGGGTTCTTGCTAGCTTACTCACATTTTTATCTTTTTTAAACTTTGGAACAATACTTTTGTATGTTTCATTAAAAGAAACAATCTAGTATACCTTCTATGCACGAACACATGCAGACCTTCCCCATCTCTTCATTAAGAGTACCAGATATGGGCAAAGCCGGATCTAAGAGAAGGTGAGGGTGTTCAGCACCCAAAATTTTTTGATAAAAAAATATGTTGTATATATAAGGTGTTTTCTTTTCTATTTTTTTTGTGTGTTTATAGAATCCTTTTAACACAAATCAAGAGGTTGGCTCAGTAACTTAGAAGGTTCAAATTTAACTTTGAGATTTTAAATTCAAATCTGAAGCATTGCATTTTATTTTTTTTTGGAAAATTGATTATTAGTAGGAAAATGTATTTTGTTGAGAAAAATATGGTGATATTATTGAAAATCACTCTTCATGTTAATAATATTCTTGCCTTGTGGCCCGTGCATGTGACACACAAAATGTTCATACGTTCAAATTTTTTTAAAATAAGTTATTTCTAGCAGCAATGCCAAATAGGCTCTCGGGCTAATTAGCGGCCTAGGCTACCAGCTAATAGCTTCACTTATCATAATACTTTGTATTTGTTAGTGATTATGGAAGAAGTTGAAGTGGTGATGATCAGTCATCACTGAACGATTATAATTGATGGATCAATAGAATAAAATCAACGGCTAATGAAATTCAATATACTACACATTCGCCAATAAGTGGACCTCAATAAACATTATTACGTGTACAAACACAAACATAAGCAATACTTCATTTTTCATGCCCTAATAATCCTGAAGTAGCGGACACCAACTCTATCACCTAAATTTAAAATATGAGATGTAGAAGTGAACAAAATATAAAATAAACACCTTATTTAAATAAGGAATATGCAAACTTAGTTAAAAACAAGTACGTTAGTCACAAACTATTCTAAACCCTTCCAAAGAACTAGTCTAAACAAGTACAAGAGCTTCTAAAGAATACAATTTATGAAAGAAATATGACACAACTCCTAAGTCCTAACATAAGGAAAGAGGATTAAAAGCTTTCGGGAGATCATCATCATCATCTTCGACTGAGAAAAATCACTAATCCCACAACCATGCCAAGTGGAATAACAAAAGTAGTATTAGTACAACCAACAAGTACCGGTAGGCATCGTCGGCCGACCTGAATCCACCACATATCATCATGCGAATAATCAAAGAATTAAACATGAAACTTGGAGATAAAAAATTAAGACCCCAATCCACTCCGTCACCACTCTCACTACAAGTAGTATCACCTTGGAACTGATCAAACACTCCATCTCAAGTCGCCACTCTCATTACAAGTAATATTACCTTAGAACTCATACACTCTATCTCAAGTCACCTCACCTCCTTCTGCTGCCAACTTCACCATCTACACCTGTCACGACCCGATATCTCGAGTCATGATGGCACCTACTATGCCCTACCAATAGGTAAGCCAACCCGTAACCCAGAACAACAAGAAATGAGCGAAAGGGCAAAAACTAGCGTAAACAATAATCTAAACAAGGACAACAACGCGGAAGCAAACCAAAATAAATATATACAGAAATCCCTCCCAGAACCTGGAAGTCATTAGTACAGAGCTATCTAATAAACAGTACAAGTCCCAAAAGTTGACCACAACAAAGCGTGTCTCAAAGGCAACAAGACTAGCTAAATCAAAAGAATGAGACAAGACAAACCCAAAACGCCAAGTGCTCACTGATGTGCCGCGAAATCATGGCACATTTGATGCTTAATAACTATGAACTAATACTGGAATTAAGTGATATTTTGGGATTATTTGATGGGTTTGTTATTTGTGTAGGCAGAATCTGGGTTGTACAGAAAAAGAAGCAGAACTGATGTTGGCCCAAGTGAAGTTCACGGCCAACTTCACGAGCCGTTAAATTTGTTACAGTCCGTGGTTGAGCTCGTGAAAGAGGGCCATAACTAGGCCTTGAGAAGATGAAGAGCAAGAATTCAAGTGAAGATCATGGAGGTTTATACGGGCCGTTGTTATTACCACGAACCGTGGGACCTACCGTGAAGCTGAACCAGTATAAAAGCAAGAAAGAGTTGAAAGAAGGTTTGAAAACAAATTGAAGACCACGGATGACTTCACGGGCCGTGGAACTCACTACGGACCGTGGTGTCTCTCGTGGTACATTTTACAGTGACCAAGTTTGAAGACCCACTTTGGGGAAGATCCAAGGCAAGACCACAGAGGGCTTCACGGTTCGTGAATCCCTTGACGGGTCGTGGTAGTGGCCGTGACAAGGCCCGACAACTCAGTCCTAACTTGATTATGACTCATTTTAAACATTCTATTAAGAATTACTTTAGGTCGTTTTAGGGAGGCATTAGGCACGATCGAACGTTTTCACAACAAGGTACAGAAAAGAAAACTTGAATTTTAGATTTTGGATTAAAATTATTGTCATCGGTGGGACGTTGTTCATTTCGATCTTGAAATTATCAAGCGATTGTTGATTTACCGATTATTTTTGTAAGTGATTCTTAATATGTTTTCATTATCTATTATTGATTCTCTGCATAAGAACATGTGTTGCTAAAAGTCACGACTGGGTGTGTGGGATCTATGATGATATTCTAGCTGCGATTCCGTAAAATGAGTAAAAAGGCAATCTTTGTTTACAACTTGTAGTTTACAGCTTTCATTATCATTTTAGGCTATTGAGTGCACGCTTTAGACAGGCATGTATCTGGTGTTTGTTCGAGAGAAAAGCATCAGTTGGGAAAAAGCTAAACTAAGTTTACGAATTGGAGTTAAAGTCGGATTAACATTTTAAGTTCGAGAGATTAGAGTGAATATTATCTAATTAGGATGAGAAGCGTTAGATTTATTTAAGTCGCAAAGAGTATGTAAACATTGATTTACTTGACACTCAATTTACGGAAGAGCGTTATAATCGATGTCATAGTGAACACAAAACCTGGTTTCTTTAAACTGATTGAATCAACTTACAACGAGATCTTTTGTGAACCGTGTAACTAAGTTTTGACTGGAAGTACTTGTTGATAGAATACTTTTCAATTAAACCCAATTTTACTTTCCTTGTTAATTGTTTAGGAAATAGTAACGACAATTGAGTAAATGCGATAGTGACACTTTAACTGTAAAGAAATTCTCTGTGGGATCGACCTCAACTCTAGTTGGGTTCTGTAAATTGACAACACCGTTTACACTCCAAATTATTTGGAGTGTATGTTTGGACGTATCAAATTTTGGCGCCGCTGCCGGGGAATTTCAATTAAGAAGTATTTTACTAGCTTTTATTCAATTTGTAGTTATATTTCCTAATTTTATGTTTTGTTCTGTGTTTGTGTCTCATTCAGGTGAGTGCTACTGTGTATGCCAAGTACCAGGAGTAAAGGAGTTCCATTGATCCCTTACGACTCAGAACTCGAAAAGACTCTTCGAAAAATGGTGAATGCACAAGAACCGGAGGTTCAAAGACAAAGTTTGGGACTAGAAGCTAAAGCCGCCGCAAGAGGTGTTCAGCAGGACGGCGGTAACAACCAACCTAGGGTAGATGAGAATAGAGGAGTGGATGGATTAATCCCTCCCTAGCGTCAACCAATAGCTCCAAGGGGTAGAGCTCAACATCCAGCGCACATGATGTATGATGAAGATGATGCAGATTTGGATAGAGCTGGAGCAACTGGAGCGATAGTGTTACCTGCACTACCTCCAGGTGTTAAGTTCACAATCACCAGCACTATGATTTAATTGTTGAACCTTAAGGGTATGTTTAGGGGTGCAACTGGTGATGATGCAAATCAGCATTTGATGAACTTTATGGCTATCTGTAAGTCACAAGAGATTCCTGGGGTAAACCAAACAGCGATGAGATTGAGGCTGTTTCCATTGTCTCTTACTGGAGAGGCGACTAACTGGTTGAATGAGATGTCAGATGACTCCATCAGAACTTGGAATGAGTTGAAGGAAGCTTTCCTGGAACGATTCTTCCCAGAATCAAAAGAGCTGCAGATGAAGGACGAGATTAGTACACACAAGCAGCTACCAGGAGAAGACATGCATAATACTTTGTGGAGGTTCAACCAAAAGTTAAAGAAATGCCCCAACCATGATCTTACCGAAATACATCTTAAATAGGCCTTTTATAGGTCTCTGAATTATGTTACTAAACCTGTTGTTGATGCAGTTTGTGGAGGCTCATTTATGAGGAAGCCATTTGCAGAAAGTATGTAGCTATTAGATGAGGTCTCAAAGAACAACAGAGCATGGTACACTAGAGATGCAGAGGTAGGAGAGCTCGGGTATACATTTGAGCTTTCAGCTGAACAAAGGAAGAGAGAAGAAGAAAGGGACCAAGACATGGCACATATAAGGACTCAAATAGAGTTGCTCACAAAGCACATTGTTGCCAAGTCTGAAAAGGTGAATGCTATGGGATAGCAACACATGTATGAAGATCAGGATCTTGACATTGATGAGGAAGCTAACTATTTGGGAAAATCAAGGAGGTTTCCGGAATTATAACTCTGGAAATTAGGGTTACAATTCTGGAAATGCAGGTCGGAGCTATGCTAGGGATGGTCAGTATGAAAGGCCAACAAATAGAGATCAAGGAAACTGGCAAAACAGAGAGGGGTATAGGAATGACCGCAGTGGTGTATATATACCTCCAGGTAATAGAGACCGGGTGAGTAGTAGTTCTAACGGGTCCAAACTGGAGGACATGATGGCTAAGGTACTTCAAAAGGTTGAGTCAACCGATGCAGGGGTGAAAGAAATGAGAGGTGACTTCTCGAGCATGAGTCAGTTGGTGGACTCTCACACCACCTCTATTAAACAAATAGAGCAGCAGTTGGGGCAACTCTCAGCCTCAATGAATCAGAGAAAGAACGGATCGCTACCAAGTGATACCCTTCAAAATCCCAAGAAGGAAGGACACTGGATGGCCATCGCCACCAGGAGTGGTAAAGTTCTTTCTGACCCTATTTAGGCAGGTACCAAGTATGAACAGGTTTTGGAGCAAGCTAGCAGAGAGGAGGATGAGAATATACAGGTAGATGATCGGAGAGAGGCTCAACAATCTCAACCTAAAGCACAACATTCGAGAGGAAAAAATAAAGAGGTTCAGGAACACTTGCCCTTACAGCAGATTCCCAAGACACCTCCTCCTTTCCCTCAAAGGCTCAAAAAGAAAGCTGAAGATGGAAAGTTTACGAAATTCATCACCATGCTGAAACAACTTTTAGTAAACATTCCATTGGTTGAAGCCCTAGAGCAGATGCCAGGATATGTCAAGTTCATGAAAGATTTGGTCACCAAGAAAAGAGCTGTAAGTCATGATTTCTCTAACGATGTTCATCATTGCAATGCCATTGCTACTAGATCTCTGGTGCAGAAAAAGGAGGATCCAGGTGCATTCACAATACCATGCACCATTGGGTCAATCAAGTTTGCAAAAGCTTTATGTGATCTGGGAGCTAGCATAAATCTGATGCCTTTAGCCATTTATAAAAAGTTAGGTTTGGGAGTACCAAAACCTACATCAATGAGGTTGATGATGGCTGATATGTCATTAAAGAGGCCAGTGGGAATCCTGTGTGATGTACTGGTAAAGATGGACACTTTCATCTTTCCAGCTGATTTTGTGATTCTGGATTGCGAAGTAGATTTTGAGGTTCCCGTAATCTTGGGAAAAGCCTTTTTGGCCACAGGAAGAACTTTAGTGGATGTTGAGAGAGGAGAGTTGAAGTTTAAACTCAACACAGATGAGGTAAGGTTCAACATTTGCAGGTCAATGAAACAGCCATGAGATATGAATGTGATATCTGCAATAGAGATGGTCTTTGATGAAGACATGAGGGTACCTATAGAAGAGAGAATGGTTGTTGAAACATTAGCAGCAGTACTGATGAACTTTGATGTGGATTTTCGGTCTGACTATGTAGAGACCGTGAATGCCTTGCAGGGTATGGGAGCACATTCGTATGCGCCAAAGAAATTGGACTTGGACTTGAAAAACAGGCCAAGTCCTCCAGCAAAACCATCCATTGAGGAGCCACCAGTGTTAGAGCTGAAACAGTTTCCCAATCACCTCAGGTATGTATTCTTGGGTACACACTTTACCTGTGATATTGGCAACAGATTTGAATGAAGAGCAGGTATAAGAGGTGATCAAGGTGCTAAAAAAATACAAAAGAGCCATTGGATGGACCATTGCTGATATAATTGGGATACCTCCAGGTATTTGCACGCAGCTTGAGGAAGACTGCAACCCGAGTATTGAACACCAACGAAGGTTGAACCCACCTATGCAAGAGGTGGTTAAGAAAGAAATAATCAAATGGTTAGATGCTGGGGTGGTCTACCCTATTTCTGATAGCCACAGGGTCAGTCCAGTGCAATGTGTGCCTAAAAAGGGAGGCATGACTGTGGTAGCGAATGCCAAGAATGAATTAGTCCCGCAAAGACTGGTCACTGGATGGCGAGTGTGCATGGATTACAGAAAGCTGAATAAGTGGACTTTGAGGGATCATTTCCCCATGCCTTTCATGGACCAGATGCTTGACAGGTTGGCAGGTAAATGATGGTACTGTTTCTTAGATGGATATTCTGGCTACAACCAGATATAAATTGCACCAGAAGATCAGGAAAATACCTCCTTCATATGTCCTTATGGCACCTTTGCGTTTAAACGCATGCCATTTGGACTATGTAATGCACCAGCCACATTTCAAAGGTGTATGATGTCCATCTTTTCAGACATGGTTGAGGACACTCTAGAGGTATTTATGGATGACTTCTCTGTAGTAGGCAATACTTTTGATGACTGTTTGTTGAATCTTAGCAGGGCTTTACAGAGATGTGAGAAAGCCAACTTAGTGCTAAATTGGGAGAAATGCCACTTCATGGTAAAAGAGGGCATAGTCCTTGGACACAAGGTGTCACACAAAGGAATTGAGGTCGACAAGGCTAAGATTGAGATGATTGAAAAACTACCTCCGCCAATCTGTGTGAAGGGTGTTCGAAGCTTCCTAGGACACGCCGGATTCTATAGGCATTTCATCAAAGACTTCTCAAAAATTGCACACCCCATGTGCAAGCTTTTAGAGAAGGAGGTGAAATTTATCTTTGATGAGACATGCCTTAAAGATTTTGAGTGCCTAAAAGAGAAACTAAGTTCAGCACCAGTGACTATTGGCCCAGACTGGGCGGAGCCATTTGAGGTGATGTGTGATGCTAGTGGGACTGCATTAGGAGTTGTGTTGGGACAAAAGTGCAACAGGATGTTCCATCCGATTTACTATGCTAGTATGTCGCTAAATGGGGCACATCGAAACTACACAGTCATTGAACATGAACTATTGGCTGTAGTGTATGCTTTTGAAAAGATCAGAGCTTATCTTCTGGGCACTAAAGTGATAATTCACACAGACCATGCTGCTTTGAGATATCTCATGGCAAAGAAAGATGACAAGCCTAGGCTGGTCAGATGCGTATTGCTTCTTCAAGAGTTTGACATCGAAGTGAAAGACATGAGAGATTGTGAAAACCAGGTAGCTGATCACCTGTCTAGGTTGGAAGCTGCAAAGACGGAAGACCTTGAGCTCGAGATAGATGACACATTCCCAGATGAGCAGGTATTAGCTGCTACTCTTGACCTTATTCCTTGGTTTGCTGACTATGCTAATTTTCTGGTCAGTGACTTTATGCCCAATGGACTAACATATCAGCAAAAGAAAAGGTTCCTACATGATGTAGACAAGTACTTTTGGGATGAACCATATCTGTACAGGGTGTGTGTTGACAATATAATTAGGCGATGTGTTCCGGAATCCGAAATGTTGTATATCTTGGAGGCCTGTCACTCATCTCCAGTTAGTGGTCATCATGGTGGTGCTCGAACAACTCACAAGATACTTCAGTGTGGGTATTACTGGCCTACAATTCATCAAGATGCAGTGGATACAGTAAGGAGCTGTGATGTGTGCCAGTGGCAATGAGCCATCTCTCGGCGCCATGAGTTACCCATGACACATATTCTGGAGGTGGAATTGTTTGATGTGTGGGGTATTGACTTCATGGGTTCCCTTTGTGAGTTCATATAGGAATAAATATATGCTGGTGGCTGTGGACTATGTGTCCAAATGGGTTGAAGCTGTTGCATTACCTGAGAATGATGGAAAGAGTGTCACTGGGTTCTTGAAAAAGAACATCTTCTCAAGGTTTGGAACACCCAAAGCCATTATCAGTGATGGTGGGTCTCACTTCTGCAACAGAGTCTTTAGTGCACTTCTGACCAAGTATGGAGTAAAACAGCACAAGGTGGCAACACCTTATCACCCACAGGCGAGTGGTCAAGTGGAAGTTTCCAACAAGGAAATTAAAACAATCTTGTCAAAGACAGTGAATGCCAACAGGACAGATTGGGCACAAAATCTAGATGATGCCCTATGGGCATATCAGACAGGTTTCTAGACACCTATTGGTATGTCTCCATATCAATTGGTGTTTGGAAAGCCGTGTCATCTACTAGTTGAGCTTGAGCATAGAAGACTATGGGCGTTGAAAAAGCTAAATCTAAATTGGAGCTAAACCGCAAACTTGAGTCTAGATCAGATCAATAAGATAGATGAGTTCCGTCTGAGGGCCTATGCGAGGGCTGCACTGTATAAGGAGAGGATAAAGCTATATCATGACAAGAATATTGAGAAAAGGAGCTTTACTCCTGGTGACTTGGTGTTACTTTTCAACTCCAGACTGCGTCTGTTTCCAGTAAAACTGAAGTCTAAATGGTCTGGACCCTTTAAAGTCACACATGTTTTTCAATCTGGTGCTATTGAATTTGAAAATGAGAAAGGCGAGAGATTCAAAGCTAATGATCAGAGAATCAAGGCATATTTGGGTGCTCCTGAGGATGTGAAAATTGTGGAGGAATGTAAACTTGATAAAGCCAGAGTAATCAAGTAACCTGCGTCGCGCCGCGACGTTAAATTGTGCGCTGCTTGGGAGGCAACCCAAGATGTAATTATATTAGGTATATTCTCATTTTCCTTATTTTTCTTTATTTTTATAGAGTCACTGTGTGCAGAGGTGTGCATGAGATAATAAGGGAAAAATGCATAAATTGGTGCAGACTGAACGTCACGGTCAGGACCACGAACCGTAGAGCTTTTCACGGGAACTATCACGATTCGTCAAAGTGAGGACTAAATTTGGAAGCTACTGAAAATTACATAAAGAGGGTTCACGGTTCGTCATGTATTGTACAAGCCGTCTAACCTCAGGTAAGAATCTCAGTTCCAAGTCAACATTACAGATAGTTTCACGGACCGTGACTTCTTTTACGGGCAACTTCATGGTCCGTCGTCTGCATCAGGTAAATTTCTTTGCCAGGGTAATGTCATGAACAGATCCACGGACCGTGATATCTTCCACGAGAAGTCTCACGGCCCGTAATCTACTACCCAGTAACACCGATGACCCGACCCGACCTGCCCGTAACCCAACTCATAAATTAAAACGTATTTATTGATTCCAAAGGGCAAAACTTCAGTTTCTCTTTTTTTCTCCTCCACAACAGTTATCTAAGGAAGAATTGATCATCATTCATCAATAAATCCTACATCTACCCAAGAATCCAAACCCTAATTGTTCAGTTGTGCAAGTGTGTCCAGCTATTTCCCGTTTTTGCTTTCTTCAATCCAAGTAAGTTGAGTTTCAATGGTTTGCACCGTTACATCTTGTCTATAATGGCTTCGATTTTCTTGTCTTCATTATGCATTAGTGATGATTAATTGCTAAACTATTACTTACTTGGAGTGTGTAAGTTGAGATTGGAAATTTGTATTTATTCTTGTGTGTTGGTCGATCACAGGAGGGTCAAATTTGTAGGTCAGGTAGTGAAATTTAGGTTACTTAATTTAGTTGAATAAGTAGTAGAGTAGGGTTTAAAGTATGAGAAGAGCCTGTATTTGTACAACAATGGGGATTAAGTGCAAAAATTTGATGCTTGGAGGACGATGACTGACATATTGCCCGGCAGGTTGTACGGACCGTGGAAGACATTACGGGTCGTGCAACTTGTCGTAAACCATACTTGAAAATCAACCAAGCCCTCAGTGGTCCTCAGTCAAAGTTCACGGGCAGTATCACGGACCATGGTTCACTCCACGGGCCGTGAAACCTTCCGTTAACATCCCTTTGTTAAATGACCAGAAATTCCTTATGCACTCTGATCCTATTTAAACTCCACGAGGGACATCACGGTTTGTGGTTTATACCACAGCTCGTTCACGTGCTCGTAGTGTTCCCTTGTGTGTAATTTTAGGTATTTAGTTTTTGTTAATATTATGATTCTGTGGCCCTTCTCGATGATAGATTGGGTGACGACATTCTTAAGGCAAGGCGTCACGATGATATTACACAGGGGAAGTCTGAGTACCCGCTAGTTTGTCGTTTTATTAATGATTGTACTGAATTAGTGTTTTGCTTCTCAGGTACAATGTGTCCCACAAGAAAGAATGCTAACAAACCTGCTCCTGTCACCGCTTCACTATCAGAGGGTCATGGCGACTCCGAAGCGAGTGGGTCTGAGGTGCAAATAAATGTTACACCTGAAGATCACTCGCCTCGGGCTACTAGATCATTGGCTAGGAGAGCTATTCTCCAGGACTCTCCTCCTCAATCTGAAGAGAGAAGTAGTAGTTCCGAGAATGGGGAAAACTCGGGAATTCCAACTGATATTGCTGCTGGTAACCAATCTGCAGATGACTTGGGGGACAGTGCTGAATCTGACAGCGGTTCTCAGGCCGACACAAGTACTTCACCACTTGTGGCTACCACAGAAGCTGAAACAAGAGTACGAGAGGAAACAGTTAATAGAGAGGATGAGGAGGAAATCACCGATGATGATACCATGGTGATGTATGTGAATGCTCAGGAACCTAACCCTGCATTGAGACCACAACTGATTTCTTGTTATCGCTCCATGTGGACTATCAACTGGTCTAAAGAGTTCTTCGACAATGGTATTGTGAATAAAACTGGGGGCTTCAAGAATCGAGCAATTATATCTGAGACTAGGGTGGTGGTAGCTGATGTCAAATCATTCTCGGACATCTATTGAATATTTCAGCTCCATCAGTTTGATTGGATGGACAATGCACCTGGTGAATACTCTAGCCACCTGACTAGAGAATTTTATTCCTCTTATGCAGCTACATTGATGAATTTTACTGCGAATACAGAGACCATCAAGCGTGGACAGAAAGACATGGCTAGTACCTGGGTCCACTCAACTCAATCATAGTTAGGGGCAAATCAATAGATATTTCTGAGGCGTCGATTAACAGAATGTTGTACGACCCAGAATACTCTGCACCCGTTTCAGTTGGCCTTTTCGAGGGCAAAAATCATGAGGTCACCAGTGATGCTACAATGGAAGATCAAACTTCTCGAGAAAGGGTTTTACGCTGGATTGCAAAGCAAATTGCCATAGATGGTGAAAATGCAGGTTGGGTCACCACAACTCCAACACTTATCACTAAAGCTTCGCTATCTTTCCCGGCTAAAATTTGGTGGGTTTTTGTCCGAGCGCAATTGAGACCGACAGCTAATGATAACACTTTGCCCCCTTCCCTGGCCTCGTTAGTAGCATGTCTTATGGTCGGTTACCCGATCAATGCAGGACGGATAATAGCAATCGAGATGAGAGACAAGGTGCTAAATGAGAGAGCTGCACTTCCTTTTCCCTGTCTGATAGGGAAATTATGTCGAGGAGCGAATATTCCTCCGAACAGCCTAGTTGACAGATGGGGTGAAACATTCAGACTAACCCAGGTTTCAAAAATCAAGGATGTTGCGAACCATCTCTTTGGCGCGAAATCTGCCGCTGTTGGTACTTTAGCTGTTTTTCCACATGTCCCACTTGATATCCCCCAGGCAAGTAGAGATCCAGAACAAGGAGAGTCATCACAACCATCCACAGAGGCACCACCACCTCCAGCTTCAACATCCCAGACTCCAGGTACCTTTATCACTATCCCTATGCTTTTTCTTGAGAAATTGGTTGCAGATCAATGCCAGACCAGGACATTGGTAGACCAAATTGTGCTCCGGATGCCCCAACTGATAGAGACAAAGGTATTAGCTACGAAAAAGGAGATCAAAGATGAGATGAGGACGGAGCTATCAGTCTTAAAGAACAGAGTGGATGGTTTGGAGAACCTTGTTCAGAATCGCTTCTAGGCTACCGGTTCAGCAGATAGTGAAGAATTCAAAGCCCAGTTGGCGAAAATACGCACTCAAATTGCTAAGCTGGCTGAAAAGCCAGCACACGTGCCCACTCCAATCATGCCAGAGTCGTTGATCCAAATGTTAATTCAGGCACCCTCCACTCAAACACTCGATGATCTCTGGGGCGCACCACTTACAAGTAAATCCGGCAAGAGAAAACACAGAGCTGAAGAACTTGATGAAGAGACCCCACTGACTCCGCTAGAGAGGCAAGAAGGCAAGAAAAGAGAGCTCATAGAGCATCAAAGAGGGAGGCTAGGGAGAAGGAAGCCCTTGACCATCAACAGCGAGATGCAACGTTAGTTGGAGCTTCTGGTAGTGGTGAACCTGCTTCGACTAATGAGGACCACACTGATCATATCCCGAGACTTGAGAATACACCCATTGATAAGGGTGCTACTGCTGATACGACGACCGGCATCTAGAGCGCCGCAGGTATGACCCCTCCTCATAGCCTGTGTATTTGATTGTTTTATCTTGACTTTGAGGACAAAGTCCTTTTTATTTGGGGAGAGGGTGGTCAGTAGCCAGCCATAGCTGTTAGAAAAATGGAGGTTGTCTCTTTGTATTACTATTGTGGGTATTTTATGTATTGAGCTGTGCAACAGCTACTCTGTAAATATTGAAGAATTAAATCTGAGTTTGACTGTTAGGATCTTTAGATGACATCTTAGATACTGATATATTGAAAGTGGCTAATCTGACCAATTAATTGGTGAACCAAGAAACTAAAAAATGCAATCCTGTGTAGTGTGTGAGTAAGTTTTGATTGAAGTCTAACACTAGGAACAGAACTAGAACTTGCCTAAGTAGTCTTGCTTGAATCTGAAAATAACCGGATAGGAAAGGATCAGTAGGCCATTTTTGTTAAACCAAAAAAAAAAAAAAAAAAAACAA
>JAJOOH010021785.1:0-26561 GCA_029582605.1 Solanum gracilifrons | reverse complement strand
CACGACAAAGCTACTCAGACTGAGACTGAGGAAGAAGATACAATTGAAAAGATACTCAAAGCTATTACTACACTTTGTACAAAAGTGGATAGTATGGACAATGAGATACAAAAGCTAAAGACTAATGAAGATAATCTGAAGTCCAAAGCTAGTATAAGTCAGCAGCATTACTATAAAAATGCGGAGCTATTTCAATCGGAAGACAGAAAAAATCCAGAGCTAAAAGGTGACGTTGGGAAACACCTAAAAACCCATAATATTTGTTTAAATACAACTGCAGGTACAAGCCAACGAGTTAGTAAGAACTCAAACTTAAACCAGTTATTCGAAAAACCATTTACCCCAAGACCAACACCAAAAATCATATTGAATATAGAACCACAAACTTCTACATACACGGATAGCCTACCCCATGACAAAAGTACATATAACCATATTACGTGGACCTATATAGAAAATATATACAAAATCCAAACATTTTTAAATCTTAAACCTAGATCTACTACAACCCAAAAACCCAACCAGGATTATTTAACCCAAAAAATACAAGGTTATAATAAAATGATTGCCCAACCGAAAACTAATGCCAACTTAGTAAGGACATGTTACAACTATGGACTATTAAATACAGTATACACATATGACGGAGAGGAACTAAGTGGAATACCGGAACTACATAAAACATTTATTACATATAAGAGAGTTACTAAGGGTAATTTATTCTATGTAAAATTTTATACGGCAACAACAGAGATATTATACGAGGAAATAAAACCTCCGATACAAGTGGTAAAGATAGGACTAACAAAAGATATGATAATACCGGAAGATATCGAACAACAACCAGAGATACAAAAAAATGAGATACCCAATTTTTATGCCAATAAGAGAATAATTGGTATATCAAGCATTATACAAGAACTAACAAATAATTATTTAAACGGAAACGCTATATGGAGATACTATGCAAGAGATCAGTTAATGATTTATTTCAATTCAATGGAGCTAAGGAAAATACATATGGATGAAGTCCAAAGATGGAATTTATCATTACTTAAGCCAGAAGAACGACCTACAACACGAGCACTAAAATAAGGATTTATTTCGGCAGAATTATTAACTAGATATTGCAAGCTAATTGGTCACAAATACCCTGACCACATATGTTCAAAATGTAACGGAGAGGATAATATAATTCTAGATGTTTAGCTGGAATAAAAACGGAAGAAGATAAGAAGAAGGAGTCAAGAAGACGGAGACAAAAAGATAAAAAGATAGATACAGATGCAAAAGAAAGTCGTATAAAGGAGGAGATAAAGAGATAAGGAAGACAAAAAGATAAGAAGGCATCTTTTACCACAAGACAAAAGCAAATAGTTAAATGTAAAATAGTCGTAAAGTAAGGAGTATTAGTCATAAAATAGATGTGAGTCATAAAGTAAATGTCATAGAGTAGATGTGAGTCATAAAGTAAATGTCATAAAGTAGATATGAGTGATAAAGTAGATGTGTAAATATATTATTATTATATTGTGTATCATTGTGCATTATTGACATTAAGTAGAATCTCCCTTCTATATAAGGGAGGATATATGTAAATGAAGAGGGAGGCAACGCCTAAGAAAATAAAAACTTTCTTGAAAACACTCTCTCACCACTAAGTTATAAAATACTTAAAAGTTAATGGAGAAATCTGAAATCCAATCAGATATTTCAGATAGCATGGCTAAGCAAGAGGCAAATGTATATTGTTCAAAAAATATGCAGAACTAATTTCATATATTCCTGAATATCATATATATGATTGAATAAATTTATGTTAGTTATTATGTATTATAATTGTTTGAATCATGATTTCTAGTTTATTAGCACACTGGAAAACAGGGAGAAAACTTCTATACTATGCCATCCTAATGTTGAAACCGGTAGGCGAGGGAAGCCGTTAGAGGAGTAAACAAAGTTGAGGCGCTGATAAGAAGGAAGTATCCGCTAAAGTGCGATGCTAGTAGTGACCGGAAAACATGATAAACAAATAATCTAGTTCATAATGATCTAATATGAATTTAATTAGTCATGAATATGGTAGGAAGGAATAGTTGAAAATAAAAACTGCATAAACAACGAACATGACTACATATATGCATGACGAAATAATAAAAAACTATGAAACTTTAATCCTATATATACTTAACGGTACAGAAATAATTGAACTAAGAAGAATCATATGGGAAACAATATATGATGACTGCGAATTAAAACATATATTAAATCAAGAATGGTATGAAATAGATTTGCAAGATCTATATTTAGATAATGAAAGAATAGAATGGTACGATTTAGAAATAAATTCAGATTAAAATGAATTACGTATATTTACAATATTGGATAAGATCTATGGAAGATATAAAGCTATTAGAACAATTAATGGAGGAAAATTTATATATGTACCGAAGAACCCAAGATATGTTATATCTAAAATATATCATAAATAATATTCAAGAAATATTCAGATTAAAAAAAACTATCGAAAGAACATTACAATAAATATTATTACATTTTACCATGAAAAAAGAAAATTATAATAAAATATTTAAAATAAATTATTCAGCTACTACACTACCACCTACCACACTACCACTTCCATGAATTCACTAACTACCAGTTCCGCACACCCGAAAAATGGTATCAGAGCTATGGATAATAAGAAACATGGTAAAAAACATACTAGTAGAAAATTAAGAAAAATAAGAAGAAAATTAGAGAAATTATATCCGGAACATAAAGAGCTCAATATCACAAAAACTGATAACGATAAACTAGATCAATTAATAGATAATATATCTAAAATAGAATATAAATACATTTGATATTTGAAAATACAATGAATAGCGAGAATTAAATATCTGTTTTACTCTTTATTATTATTATTATTTGAAAAATTACCTCCTAGTAAATTTTATATTATGGTTATCAGGGGCGGACCTACAATGGTTTAACTGGGTTCATATGAATCCACTTCGTTGAAAAATAACACTGTATATATATATATATATATATTTAATCATTTTTTTATAATTTAATATGTATATATTAAATTTTGAACCCGCTAAAACAAGTTTGAAGCTTAGCCGAGTGGTTGAGGGGGTTCAATTTTCCCAGCCAACGCGGGATCGAATCTCCATTCCCACATTTTAGTTTTAATTCATTTTTTTGATATATAAAACGTTCAGACACAGTTTTGTCCTCTATGTAGGTGTAACTTTTGTCCTTTTACTTAGAAACTATAAAAAGTAGAACAACTTTTTACTTTTACAATTAAAAGACCAATAGTCAACAACTTTTATCCTTTTTGTTTTTAATTTATTTTTAAAAAAAACTCAACTATGAAGGCACTAATCCCTATTATTCTCAATTCTAAAAACCCTTTTGTCATCTTCTTTATTGAATATTTTTCGCTCTTGATTCTAGTCTTTATGTATACATACATGATTATTGTGGTTATTTTTTATTTCTTCAACTAAAAAATCCCTTATCATTCTAAAATCCACAAAAAATTACAAATAATATTAGGTATATTTCTATGTATTCGATTCTGAAATTAAGGTTATAAGTATTTTGTTTAATGTTTTGTTTTTATTTGTTAAATGTTGAATGAAGAGAAATCATTAATAATATTCTTTTATTTTCTTAATTTATATTGAAGCCTAGTTTTTCGTCCATCTTGTTATTTACCGTCTCATTCATAAGTCAATGTAATCTTTTTTTAAATGTATTAACATTGTTTAGTATAGTCAGATATGTATGCTGTTAGCCTCATAAAAATTACAAATAATATTAGGTATATTTTTATATCTTGAACCCACTTCATGAAAATCCTGGGTCCGCCACTGATGGTTATAATATGCATGATTAATTGATTTTCTATAAAATGATAAATTATAAGTACTTTGAATATGGCATCCCACATAAAAGGTTTTCGGCTTTTATGATTATTCTATGAGTTAAATTGTTAACTTTTTTGTCTTCCTTGTTAATTCCACCTACAAAAGTTAGACATATGAAGAGAATTATCGGCTTTTCATTTTCTCTTCAGTAGTTCCTCATTTATTGTATATATTTTGCGGTGTTATGAATAGTAATAAATCAACAATTTCAACACACTATATATAATGAACAAAATCCTTGGTGAGGACATAGAAATACAAAGAGAAAGTCTCTTATTCCGACTCTCTGATTTTTTGACGAATTAATTCTATTTATATTCCTATTTTGATTGTACGTTGTGTTTGATTTAATTTCTCCTCCAACATCTAAATCATACAATATCCTATGATGATGCAACATATTTAATAAGGTAACAATTTCATTCAATTTATAATTTTTAATCGTTAAATTTATATTTTTTGATTCTGTAGGTGGCCATATTGTTTTTGTGTATGTATCAAATTCTGTATATATCGTAAATTAAAAATACCCATTACATGATAATTTGCAAATGTACTATATATGATATTTATGACTGAAACCTACATGTAAATGCAATTTCTGATAAAATTTGAGGGACCTAATTTTTCAGTAATAATAAAATTATTATAAGTTTTTTCTAAAAATGTTATACTATGTCTTTCAATTTATTTGTCTTACTTTATGTTAGTTCATTTCAAAACATTAAAGAATGTTTCTTTCTTTTTAATAAATTTTAAATTTAACTTTCCACCTGACATGTTCAAGACCACAATATTAAAATATATTTCGGTATAGATATCTAATTTAAACTTTTATTTTTAAAATTTCGTGTCATGTCAAAA
The DNA here is from genome assembly GCA_029582605.1 of Solanum gracilifrons. Classification (NCBI taxonomy): domain Eukaryota; kingdom Viridiplantae; phylum Streptophyta; class Magnoliopsida; order Solanales; family Solanaceae; genus Solanum; species Solanum gracilifrons. The sequence continues at coordinate 21,753 of JAJOOH010021785.1, read as the reverse complement.
TCAAACAAAAAATTAAAATGAAAACGAATAGAGTACTATTTATAGAAAAAGTAAACTTTTTTCATTAATAAGAAAAAAATAATTTTGCATCTCAAAAATAATTTTAAATATACCAACAAATCTATCTAATCAAAAACTAGAAGAGTAGATTTACAATATAAGAAATTAAAAATATTAAAGGTTACGCCTACCAATTATTTTTGTCTTTAGGATAGTGAAAAGCTTGAGAAAATTCAAACCTCCACAGAATGCGACACATGTGAATCTTAGTAGTAGGTGTTTTTGTTAAGAAGATTCAACAATTCATATGAGTAGCATTTTTTATGTGACAAGAAGAAATTGTACTATGAAACTGTGATATTAATAACTTTCATTGTTGTAGTCGATAAATTTTGTGAATGGATATAATAAAGTTAATGAAGAAGAGCTATTAAAACCGTTATAGAATCCATACAAAATTTAGCAGAAAAAAACAATAAAGCTCTTATACTAAATCCATCAACAGACGTAAAACCCACCTAAATTCCCTTAGATTAAATCTATACAAACCGCATAAAAGAAAAAAAATAGAGGATAAAACCCTTATACAAAATTCAGCAACAAACGTAAAACCATTCTTACCCAGAACCTAGAATTGACTCAGCCACTCAACTACTCACGGATGAAGCCGGTGTACTCCTAGTGGGCATTGCGATCAACTAGATATTTGAATGTTGTACCACAAGTGGTACACTTGTATCTTCCTTCATTGTGGATGTATAGGTTATGCCTTTGAATACCTCTAAGGTTGGGGAAAAGACGACTGTCAAAGTGATAGCAAGCATGGGGATGAGAAGGCACCACCGGCATCACCACAACAACGGGAGCCGACATCAGCTCAGTAGCAATAGGAAGAGGCTCAACAATAGGCGCAAGTCCGAGAAGATCGTCTCCATTCACATTTACATTCTCCATGCTCAAAAATAGATGCTTAACACTAGATGAAAGAAATGCTTTTTTTGAAAGATAGCCGCTATCAGTGCATTAGTTAGTGTTTACTACTTACTGCAGTATAAGTCTTTAGTTACTGTGGTTGAAGTCTTTTTGTTATTGCTTTTCTTTACTGTTTACTAAGTCTTTAGTAGGTAATTAGGATTATATTTATATCCTTATTTTGTGGAGTTAGCTTAGGATATTGTTAGACTCAATCGTGTATATCAAGCTGTAACATTCCAGCCATAAGCAATTAAGTTCTTCCGCAACTTATCTTGTTTCTTTATGGTATCAAGAGCCACAATAAACTCTAATGAGTAATATACTATATTTTATTTCCTCTCCAAACCTCCACAAATGGGAGACACTTCTTGAGTTGTCACCGCACATACCAACATCGGAGTGACAATCATTCAATTCAATCCGGCATCCCAATTGCCTATAAAATTACATGGCAGCCAGAACTTTTCAACGTGTAAGGCAAAAATTTTATGCTTATGCATGGTCATGATCTATATTGCCATCTAGATCAGTCTGCTCCTTCCCCCTCTCGCACAATCACAACTGGCACAGTCCCTAGTTCGAATCCTATGTTTTCTCTTTGGTTTCGCCAAGACCAACTTATTCAAAACGCACTTATGGCATCAGTTGATCCCACAATTGCCACAACTGTTGCAGCCTCTAACTCGGCAAAAACTGCATGGGATGCATTACATACAGCCTATGCGAATAAGTCCCAAACCAGAATTTTTAGTTTGTGTGATTGACTTACGCGATTGACCGAAGACTCCCAACCAGTCACCTAATATTTGCAAAATATTCGATCTATTTCTGATGAACTCTTTACTGTTGGTGTCCCAGTTACTAACTTTGAACTTATTGTTAAGATCCGGAGTGGTTAGGGCCTAGAGTTTTGTGAGATTTCCGCTGCAATCCGAGCTTATGAGTCCACTATTACTTATGAAGAACTCTATGAAAAGCTGTTGGATCATAAGTTTTTCCTTCTCCATGAAGAGTCTAAGACAACTCCCAACCATATTACTGTTGCAACTGCTATTTCCACCAAGTATGGTCATCCTAACTCTCGGCACACTCGTTGAATCAACAATGGCACTTGCAACAACAAACAATGGTGGTCCAACAATCGATTCCCTACACCTAATCAGTATCGATCTTCTCCCACCACCAACTCTTATGATAGTTTTCTCTGCCAATTGTGCAACAAAGATGATCATGTTGCAAGTGTTTGTCTATCCAAATCTCACAATCATTTTGAGGCAAAAGCCAACTATGTTTCAAGATTATAGACAGCTACAAATCCTTGGATTGTCGACTCTGGCGTATCTCATCATATCACTACTGACCCTCACAACTTGCAAGCATACAATGCCATGGAGAAGGTCTCCATGGGTGATGGTAACAAAATTCCAATAACTCACACTGGTTCAAGTCAATTACGTGCCTCAAATAAGGCTTTCCAACTTTCTGATGCTCTATGTGCACCAACCATCAAACGCAACTTACTTTCAGTTTCTAAGTTTTGTCAAGATAATCTCACTTCTATTGAATTTTTTCCTTTCCTTTTTTGTGTGAAGGACCTGAACACATGGAATCCTTTGGTGCTAGGTCAGAGTAGAGACGGTCTCTATGAGTGGCCCACTTCACCTTCCTTGCCTTCACCAAAAGCACTTGATGCCTGCACCAATTCTTCCTCCAGCCTCACTTGGCATCGTCAATTGGGTCATCCGCACGCACATGTTTTAAATTTTGTTTTAAATAAATTCTTGCTTCCTTGTTCACGCAAAAGAATTTCAGTTTGTAATTCTTGTTCATCAATAAAGCTCCCTTTCAACAACTTACACTATCAAGTACCAAACCATTTCAAACCATTTTCAGTGATTTGTTTGGCCCTTCTCCAGTTTTATCAGTTGACAAAAAATTATACTACTATATTTTTGTTGACCAATATACCAAATACATTTGGCATTATACCTTGAACAAAAAATGTGAGGTTAAAGAACTTTTCCAAAACTTTCAAGTTTTAATGGAACATCATTTCAATGCAAAAGTTCATTCTCTATATACTGATGGTAGTGGAGAATATAAAACTCTTGATCCATACCTATGCTCTCAAGGTATTGAACATCTTTTAGCTCCTCCATACACCCATCAACGAGTTGCTGTTGCCGAATGTCGACATAGACATATTGTTGAAACGACAACAACTGCACTTCATGAAGCTTCGCTCCCACTGACCCTTTGGTCCTTTGCTTGTCAACACGCGATTTACCTCATCAATTGCTTACCTACCTAACTTTTTCAAAATCAATCACCTTTCCATATGTTATTTGGTGAAAATCGAGATTACGCCTAATTAAATTTTTTTGGGTGCTTCTGTTATCCATGGCTCAAACCATACTCGAAGAATAAATTAGAGTCGAGATCAACGCCTTGTGTTTATTTGGGGTTTTCATTCAATTATCATTGTCATCAATGTTTTGATCCAAAATTTTCCAAAATATACTTGTCTCGAGATGTCAAATTTTTTTGAAAGTGTTTTTCCTTTTCAGAATATGTTTTCAAAGCTTTCCTCATATTTTAAAAATTTTGCCTAGGAAAACCTGGTTGAACCTGTCCAGGTTAGGTCTGCTATATCTTCTCCAACAGCTAGTACAGATTTACCGCTCTCTATTATTTCACCCAATGCAGATACCATCAAGTACACGCATGAGACTGTCTTTACCGGTTGCGCTCCAACAGGGTCTGCGATTTCAGGTAGTTCCCTTATTTCTTCTTCTCCACTTTCTTATCTTCCTAATGCCCAAGCACATTCTATACCCCCGTCACCAACTCAACTACCATCCACATCCAATCAACAACCACCGAAACCTCTTATTCAAATTTTTTACGCTCATCGCTCCACTCAACTAGAATCCTCCAACACATCTGCTCCAGCCTTGCCTACCCCATCCCCTTCCCATTTGCCTGAACATCGAATCGTCACCCATTCACAACACAATATCCATAAACCAAAGCATATTTTTTATTACATGACTCAAGTAACACCTCTATTCACTCCCACAACCTTCCATCATGCCACCAAACACATAGAGTGGCATAATGCTATGAAAGTTGAGTTTGATGCACTGTGTAAAAATCAAACGTGGGTGCTACCTGATCCATCTAAAAATGTCATTTCTTGTAAATGGTTGTACAGAATCAAGCGAAAGGGTGATGGTTCTATTGATCGCTATAAATCCAGATTGGTCACAAAGGGATTTACCCAATGTCCCGGTGTTGATTTACATCTATAGTCAAACCTACTACTGTTTGTGTGGTCCTCCCTATTGCCATCAAATTTGATTGGCCTCTCCATTAACTTGATGTTAATAACGTATTTCTTCAAGATAGTCTAGATGAAGAGGTCTATATGGCCCAACCTCAGGGATTTGAAGCTACAAATTATCAAAATCGTATTTGTTGTCCTCATAAAGTTATATACGGACTCAAACAAGCTCTCAGAGCGTGGTATAATGAACTCAAGAATCATTTGCTCTTGTTGGGCTTCATCAAATCTGAGTCAGACAGTACCTTCTTTATCCATCATCGTTATCGTGCCACTGTGTACCTACTAGTATATGTAGATGATATTATCATTACTACCAGTGACACTTCAGTTGTTAATCAAGTAATTCTTCCCTTGCTGCCCATTTTTCTGTAAAAGATCTTGGCAATCTCACCTACTTTCTAGGTATTGAAGTCATTAGAAGTCCAGATGGTATTATTATGTCACAGAATAATTAGACTAGTGATATATCGCGTGAGGAGAGTATGGCTGATTGCAAAACGTCTAAAACGTGTATGAGTGCTATTGAACCACCCAAGGTCAATGATGGTGGATTATCCGCGGATGCAACCAAATATATGAGGGTAATCGGGAAGCTTCAATATTGGTCCTTCACTCGTCCAGACATTTGTTTCTCAGTAAACAAGTTGTCACAATTTATGAAAACTCCCTCAGAGACTCACTGGAAAGCTGTAAAATGGTTACTACGATAACTTCAAGGGAATGTCCGTTTTTGTTTGCGTTTGATGCACCATAATTCCCTCTCTTTACATATATACTCTAATGTTGATTGGGCTGGTGACGCCAGTGATCACGCTTCCACTACTGGTTATTTTTTGTTTTTTGGCAAAAATCCTATGAGTTGGTTCTCCAAAAAGCAAAGAACAATTGCTCGTTCTTCCACTAAAGATGAATATCGGGCAGTTGCAAGTTCCCTTGCGGAAACAAACTGTGTCACCAACCTTCTGGTTGAGCTGCAACTTAAACATGAAAATGTCCCAAACTATCTACTGTGACGATGTTGGTGCTAAGTACTTATGTGCCAATCCAGTTTTTCATAGTCGTATGAAACACATTGCGGTGGATTTCCATTTTGTTCGCAAACAAGTTCAGCTCAAGCAAGTTCAAGTTGTCCATATAAACGTTGCGAACCAACTAGCAGATACTCTTACCAATGCTCTTTCCGAACCAGCCTTCGACAGGTACATGTTCAAGCTAGGCATTTTTGCACACTGCCTATCTTGAGGGGGGCATATCAGTGCATCAGTTAGTGTTTACTGATTATGCACTATAAGTATTTAGTTATTGTGGTTTAAGTCTTTTTCTTACTACTTTTCTTTACTGTTTACTAAGTCTTTAGTAGGTAATTAGGATTAATTTATCTCCCCATTTTGTGGAGTTTTTTTAGGATATTGTTAGACTCAATCATGTATATCAAGCTGTAACATTCCATCCATAAGCAATTAAGTTCTTCTGCATCTTATCTTGTTTCTTTATCCGCAAACCAATAACTAGAAAAACAAAATAATAATTGGGAGAAAACAAAGAAAGAAACAACAAAAAATATTTGTTTTTTCTTCCCTTTTAAAAAAAATGAAATTCAAATGGGTTTTTCTACACCCACAAATCAAACTCAAACAAATTCAATTTAAAAGTCATTGGATAAAAGATCATGTTCTTGTTGCATGAACACATTGGTGTAAATAAGACAAGCCAAACTACCACCAACTAATGGGTCAATCCAGAAGATCCAGAAACCCTCAAAGTTACCAATGAGATGGTGAGTCAAATATTTCAGTTTTTATGTTATTTCCTTCTTCATTTCAGCCTATCCACAATTACTTATTCATTTTCCTTGAGAATTTTAAGTTCAAAATCTCTAGTTCTATTGTTTTCTGCCTTTATAAATTAATTTGGGATATTCTGGTTTTCTTACCGTGGCAATTCGCATAACTGAAGAATGCAAGTTGTTTTTCACATGCATTGAACTAGTATTTCACATACTGGAGATTTCAGGGATCTTTGAAGTTGATGGTTCTAACTAAATGTTTGTTGCATTGTATGTACTAAACCAGTAAGAACCAAAAATTTTAGAAAATTTTCTTCTCTAATTGGTTCCAACTCATAGTTTTTCAATTAGTTTATTCTCCCTTGAAGGGACACAATGTTTTATACATAGGATATGAAGTTATAGATCACCTAGCATGCTGTTTATGTAGTCCTCCCCTAAAATTACATGTAGGCTTTGGAGAAATTTAAGAAATATGGCGTATAAGCAGGAATAGGATCTTATGATGTTAGTCTAATTTTGTTGAAACATTGTTGAAGTGTCTGACCATATTTTCTAAAAGCATAAGCTATTAGAGAGGCCACACTTTTTATTAGTTAATTATAATCTCAACACACCCCCTCATGTCCGGGCATGATTCTTTTTCAAGGGCCAAGCACGTAATTCTTTTTGATATGGGTGGCAGTGAGATTCGATCTTAGGACCTCTGCCTGCTCTGATACCATGTTGAAGTGTGTGACCATCTAATCTAAAAGCTTACGCTATTCGAGAGAACATACTTCTTCTTAGTTAATTATATTCTCAACAAAAACACAGGACAATGAAATTGTTGATGGTCAGAAGAGGGATAAATTTATTCAAAAAGAAAAAAGAAAAGCACAGGGGAAGCTTAGTTTGAGCTATCCAGGTTAGATTCATTTAAGTTTTTTCATGTTCAAGAATATCTTTTTAACATGAGTCTAGAATCCAACATTTTGATCTACTTGAACTTTCATAATGCAACAAGTATACATACATATTTCTGAAGAGGTTGTTAAGTTTCACATATGAAATATCTAGAAAGGGCCTTGAGAGCAGCAATATAATAAAGAATGAATTTCTAAAAAGGGTCAAAAATATTATTTTGCTGTTGTTTCAAATTTATATTTCTCCTTCTATAAATTTTGATTGAGTAACAAAGTATCAATAATGAAAAGTGGTGAATGTTTTGCCTTGGACAAGTAGATTATGTGTCTAAATTTTTTAAATTATGTTGTTGTAGAGTAAATTTTTAACGGTCTAACTTATACTTGGGAGTTGGAAAAGGATATGTGAGTCAAGTATCCTCTCTTGTTTCATTCTACCGGTACACACTTACTTTAATTTCGGGGATCGAATTTCTTAAAGTGGGGAGAATGTATTACCCTATAATTAAGTTAAGGGAAAATAAGTCATTAGTTTTTTTAAAAAAGAGTTTGGGCTAAAAACCCTAGGCAGCCACGCTGCAACTTTCAGCAGGAAGAAAAAAAAACATCGAACAGAGAGAGTAAGAAAGAAAGAACGGAAGGGTGAGCGAGAAAAAGGAGAAAGAGACTTATTCGGAGGTTTTTCTACCAGGTTCAAGGTAAATCCTTATTGCCTTTTTTCTCCTACACCCTCTCCAAGATTATTAGTTAGGTCATTCACTGTAGGTGTTGAAATCTAATTACTAGAGGCTAATAATTGGGCAGCAAGGGTTGTACAGACGAATAAATCATATATATTTTCTATCAGTTTTTTGATTAGCAAGATACATAATTGATCAATGGATTTGGGAATGAGAATGCAAATATATAGAAGTATATTTTATACTAGCACTAGTTGGAATTACATTGTTATGTTGAACTTGAGTTGCTGTTAACTATAGTAATAGCCAAGAAAATTGTTTGAGAAACCACACGATATGAATACTTAGGGATTTTAACTTGTTGTTGCTGAAATTGAAGGAATATATTGTTACGAAATAAGATACTTTGACACATTGAGAGTTAAACCTGAAACTTATGGGTTGGGTATTTTAAATAGTTATAGAATTAGTTTAAAGATAGAATCTTACTGGAGATTGATATGAGTTTGATTATAGATTGACTAATGGGATTCATACGGATTACTCGAGTGGCGAGCTTGGTATTTCAGCACAATTTCTGTGAGTAGTAATCTTACCACAATTTGTAATTAATAAATTTCATGATTTTTACACGGTTTATAAAGTAAATGTGTTACCGAATGTTTTGAACTTGTATGTGGAAAAAGTCTTTTACTTGATATGATACTGAAAAAATTATTTGAGATGATCTCATTTTTATAAGATATGATTACTGTTATAGAAAGGGTTCTAAAATTATTTGAGAAATGGTATTTTGACATGGGATTGTTAAATTTGCAATGATATGTTTGATAAGATTTAAATTCTCTATTCTATTTTGAAATGCTTATACTGATTACAAGAAAAGTTTAAATGGGAATAGACCTTGATGAATCCCGTACCTAACAGCGGGTTCGTTAGACCTGGTGCACCTTGTAGTTATAGGTACTGATAAAGCCCTTCCTAGTGGAAGGGTAGAACTAGCATACCGTTACCGATATCCCTTGAGTAGGGATGTACCGATATGAATACTTATCTCCTTTCTGAGGAGTTCACCGTTATTGGTTACTTCTTTAATAGAAGGCCACGCTGATTACATGATTCATCCTTGGAAACCCCCAAGCTATAAGATTTGATATGGAAAATGTTTTTCTGAGATTATTTCAAAAAGTTTACATTGATCTTGCTTACACGAGACAAATAAGATTTAACATTGTTATCGTTTCTAAAAGGAACAATTTTCATCATTTGATTATCATAGTAGCATGTTTTCTGACTTTTCCTTCATTAAAATGGTTATGGTTAAGTATTATTACTCACTAAGCTAGCGTCTCACTCCTCGCTAAATATTTTTACAGGGAATTTAGGTGACATTGTAGAAGACTTCATTAATTAGAGAGTGTGGATTGATAGTATCTGGTGAACCTCGCATTGCTTCGCGTGGCAAGAGACATATTGGAATTTCTATGATTTTTTTTCTTTAAAAACTCTTAGGGTCGCTCCATTTGTCATTCTTTTTTTTGAGTCATGATTATTCCTTCGCATTGTAGTCAAGTGACTAATTTTGAATTTCTTTTTCGTATTTGGAGATGAAATTGGTATTATTGTGTGACAATTAGATCATCAATGGATATTATATTTTGGTTTATAGTTGTAGCTACTTTTGTGGTGGATTTCTGAGACAGGGAAAATTTAGGATAGGCCTAAAAACAAAGAAAACTCTGCCCCATTTTTTGTAGATTTATGTTAAGGCTTGCTTTGAGATTCTTTCCCCTTAGTGCTGGTCACAGACCTAATTTGGGTCGTGAAACCCTTGTACCAGGTGTGGTACCCGAGTCAACAATTAGTAAGTACCAAAAATGGTGTCTGATCCAACCATGGGAATATCCTATATTAGGCGTAGTACCAGAGTCAAACATTAGTCACACAAACTCAATCGCAATCTCAATGAAATACAACCACACTTGTAAATACAAGTAAACAAAAGCACCGTCATTGCATGAGATTGTCAACAATTTATCACTTTAAATACAACCCTTATGTTTTTCCCAAAATGTATTGTTCAGGTTTCATAATAGAGACAGTTTACATAAATACATACATAAACATAAAAAAAAAATCCATAACCATTCAGAAGGATTCCTTCGTGAATGTTCCCTGTTCATAAGCCATTATACCCACAATCGTGTCCCCTAGTATAGCAGCTAGAAATTATCTCAAATTAAACATTACCTAACCGAGTCTATCATTAGCGTAGCCCACGACTATCCATATAATAAACAATCTAGACTCCATGCATAAAATGTCTCAACAATCTACAAGATATTATATAAGTAAAGACAGGTCTGACTACTTAGTTAAAAGAAAACCTAGACTACATGGATGTCAATCAACTGTTGAAGAACTCTGAAAACAAGGCTTTAGCGGCACCAATATAGCATGAATATTCCCAAAATTGTTCGATGACTCCAGTTTTGATCAATTTCAGATTCTCTAATTTTTCTTCATGTCACCTCAATAATAAATTGGCCAAATATCTCAAATAAAAAATTGTAACTCTCCATGAGGTTCCTTTTAAGTAATGATGAATCAGATTTTTACAAATTGCTTGCTTTAGTGATCTCATGCATGTACCTAGCATTGGCTTCCATAGAGACGGAGGAGACTATTCACATCATATTTTGCAAGTCTTCTCCACTCCAGTAACCTCGGGTCTGTAGGGGCGGCAATCATAAGTGATTTTATATCTCATATTCCTTCAAATGTTTCCATTGTTGTTGAGCACATGTAGGAGTCTTTAAACTCATTTCTTTATCTTTTCATGGGATTATAAGGTAATTCTCTTTCCCTTTGATTTATATTGTTTATTCTAGGTTCATTTTCATGTTTTATTCTCTATTTGAACCTCAATTATTTTATTCAATTCTTTAAAAGGAAGCTTTTCATACCATTCGAGGTTCAAAATGACCTTCATCTTCACCCAACTTTGGGGCATGTGATGCTCACCTCAAAGGAAGTACAATGACATAGTTAATTTTCTATTTCATTGTTGAGTTCTGAGGGTCAATTTTTCACCTCATTTTTGTTATGAATTTTGTGACATTAATAAGAGTATCACTAGTCCTGTATTGATGTATAGTGTTTTATAGCATGAAGATGATCCGCGACTCTTGAAAAAATAAAGGTCTCGAGTAGCAATTCTAGTATGGGTTCAACTTTGAGGTAGGTTACAACTTGTTTATTTAGACTTAGCTTAGTTAGAAACTATATAAATTGGGTTGCATATGATCATTAGAAAGGTTGTCGGGTGAAATCTTAGTCTTACATGATCCTTAGTTATACTTTGTCTGTTTTTGGGACATTAGAGTAGTAGCTTAGCCATAAAACTTTGTCTAGGTTGATCATAGCCTACACTTTAATAGTATAGAATGCTTAGATTGCTTTAAGGGATTTAAACTTCGTTTTAGAAGAGTTGGTTGTTTGTTTGGTGTGGTTTTGTGTTTATCCAAATAATTGTGCTTATTTCTGTAAAATTTGTGATTATGGGCCTAAGGCCTTGGATTGGATGAAGTTTCTAGTTAATATGATTCATGTATTGTCAAGGGTTTCCTTATTAGTTTGCGTGATACGAATGTATTATAACTTGTTTGATTGTGATTGACATGCATCAATGTACATGACATCTGCATTTGACCATGGAATGAGGTAGTGGTGAGAAAATGTGGATTTTCAGTTTAAAACCTTTTTTCCTCAATTTCTATTTGATTTGGTCTCCGAGAGAGCGTATTTGTGGGTTTTTTTGCACGGAAAAGGTGGTTTTTTTTTTGAAGTATATCTTACCATCTTTGTTATATGCAGTGTACTATTTTGTATATATTCTTCTTTCTTGGTCACTTTCTGGCCCTTATTGTATATTTTGTACTATTTTGAACATATCTATGCTACGATCCCTTTATTACCTTATTATTTCTTCCACATTAGTTATATTCTAATTTTGTTTTTCACAAGTTTATTGTGCTTTGACTTGCCTACCTGGGGTATATGGTAAATGTCACCATGATTAAATATCGAGTTGTGAAAGATGGTGGTGTAAAAATAAAGAAATCAACCAAAAGATATAACATCGTGCACTTCTTATTCTGTAGGTGAGAAATGTATTTCTCTAGTCATAGAGAGGAATGGGAAGAAATTGCAGCCACTAATAACGGATGAGACTCCTTACTTTTGTAGAATTCTATTTTCGTAGTTCCTAATCCTCCGGAATCTATTTTTTAATAGTCTATCTTTTCTAGATCTTGTATAGATTCTTTATATAGCAGCCATATGGTCAATAATAAAATATAATATTTTCCCATATTTTCTCTCATTTCTTTATGGTATCAGAGCGCTTCCAAAATCCCACGAGTTGATCTTTTTTTTTCTGCTAAGTCGTCAAAATGGCCCTCAATACTTTTGTGACCAATGCTGATGGAGTTAATAACGCCATCACTATTGTCCAATTCAATCCTATGACCTAACTGCCCATAAAATAAACTAACAATCATAATTTCTCCATGTGGACAGCTCAAGTTTCAATGCTTATGCATGGTCACATCTCGATGGTCACGATCCCTTCCCCCACTTGCACTATCTAGAAAAACAATCAAGATGTTGCTAACCCTGAGTTCGTTCTTTGGTACCACCAAGATCAGTTAATTCAATATTCTATCTTGGCATCCGCTGATGCTACACTTGCCCCTACTATTGCTGTTGCAATCCCCACCAAAGCTGCATGTGGTGCTCTGCATACTGCGTATGCGAACCAATCTCAAACAAGAATTTTTAGCTTGCGAGACTGACTGGCTCGCCTCACTAAAGACTCTCGTCCATTCGCAGATTTTCTCCATTAGATTCTATCACTTTGTGATGAACTTGCAACTGCTGGTGCTCCTGTATCGAATTTGAAACTCAATGTTAAAATTCTCAGTGGACTCGAATCTAAATTCTGAGACTCTCTGTTGCCGTTCATTCTAAAGTATAAGGACGACAATAAGCCGTTATCAACTAATATCACCGCTGTTGTAGTACAACAGACCAGCTCAACTCCTCCTCGCCAAAGTAACAATATTTACCCCCATAGTCGCCATCCAGGTGCGAACACTCCTCCCAACAATCAGCAATGGTAGGCACAACCATGTCTTCCACAAAGAAACAACCAGCAGCAACCCTTTGACAAGAATCTTTGTTGCCAACTATGTGATCGCATAGATCTTTCTGACAGGGTCTGCAGATTTCAATCCTATAACCATCTGCAAGCTCAGGATACTTTGCTGGTTTTTTTCCTCCTCAACAGACCCCTTGGATCGTGGATAGTGGAGCCACTCATCATATTGCGTCTGATGCTCAAAGCCTAGACACTGTAAATGACTACCATAACACCGAAGAGATCACTATGGGCAATGGTCACAGCATTCCAATATCCCATACCGGTAACGCTAGCATAAGTACACCAAATCATCATTTCAAACTTCTCAATACCTTATGCTCCCCTCTCATAAAGACTAATCTTATTTCTGTTTCTCAATTTTGTCGTGATAATCATTCCTCTATTGAATTTTTTCCTTTCCATTATCTTTTGAAGGATCTGAATACGAGGGTGTCTCTAGTTCGCGCGTAGAATAAAGATAGGTTTTATGAGTGGCCACCAGTCTATACACATCGTTCTCCTCTATGCAATGTGGTTGTTCCAATTCACCTATGGTATTGGGTTTAGGTCATCCTAATCGTCGCATTTTGGATACTGTCTTGAATAGTTTTTCCCTTCCTATTAGATATCCTAAAGTTAGTTCCATTTGTAATTCTTTTTATTCTAATACGATGCACATGTTGACTTTCTCAAATAATTCACTGCAAAGTATAAGCCCCTACAAATCCTTTTTAGCGATTTATGGGGTCCATCCCCGGTTCTGTCAATTGATAAAAAAAGAAATTATGTGATATTTGTTTGTCAATTTTCAAAATACATGTGGTTGTTTACTTTATAATAAAAAAATGAAATTTTGGAAGTTTTTCAAATTTGCATCCATTGCTTGAATGGAGGTTTAACACTAAAATTCAATCTTTTTACACGGATGGTGGTGGCGAATTTCAAAGTTTACAGTCCTATTTCAAAACACATGGCATAGAACAGTTAGTGTCACCCCCATATACTCCATAACGAGTTGCTCTAGTCGAAAGATAACACCACCATATTATTGAAACTTCTAGAACCTTATTGCATGAAACGTCTTTACCATTACGCTTCTTGAGTTTTGCCTGTCAACAAGCCGTCCATCTTATAAACAGGTTAACTACACCCAATCTTCAGCATAAAAGTCCATCTAAAATTTTATTTCAAAAATGCCAAAGTATGACTCCATTAAAGTACTTGGTTGCCTCCGTTATCCATGGCTCAAACCATATGCCAAAAAAAAAATTAGAGCCCCATTAGACACCATCTGTTTATTTAGGCTTTTTGAATAAACACTACAACCATCAATGTTTTGATCCTTTAACTTCCAAAATATATCTGTCACGTCACTTCTTATTGTTTGAAAATCAGTTCCCATTTGTCTATTGTTTCTCATCTAAAAAGAACACAAAATAAAAATGTCTCTTGGGAAATCTTTTCATTTGGCCAACAACCACAGGATAATACTCGAAACTCATATGATTTTTGTGAGCTTATTTCACAGATTGTGCAATAGCCCGTGGACACACATTCACCCATCTCCTCTACCTCAACAACTGCCACTGTTTCAGGTACTTCTATTTCTCCCTTATATGATACTTCTTCTCCTTCTTCAATTCCTCTGTTACCCCATACCCGCACCATCCAAAATCCTACTTTCAGCCACAATTCACCACAACCAACAGTTTCAACCTCACCAGTTCATACTTCTCCCCAGTTAAATACTCAGCTGCAATCCACAATTATCACTTACCAACACCCAAATAAGTACACTGGTCCTTTGATCCAGAACCCTCTAGTACAATCCTCTTCCTCCTTACTTGTCCCACCTCCCATGGCCACACAACTTTCCTTTGTAGCCTCTACCTCTATAGTGATGCCCACTCATCACATGATTACTTAGTCTAAGATCAATAGCCTTAAGCCTAAACAATTACACACAGTTGTTCAAACCACTTCCTACCTATCTAAAACCTTTAAGCAAGCTCAACAAGTCCCACCCTGGCGTGAAGCTATGAGAAATGAATTTGATGCCTTGTTCGAAAGTGAACATGGGAGTTGGTACCACGTGATCCTTGCAAAAATGTGGTTGATTGTAAGTGGCTTTTCCGGATTAAATATAATCCTAATGGTTTTGTTGACAGGTACAAAGCTTGTCTGGTTGCTAAAGGGTTCACAAAAAGATTTGGACATGATTTTCAGTGTACTCTTAGTCCTGTGGTAAAGCCTGCAACTGTTCGACTCATTTTTGCGATTGCAACACAACAAAGCTGGCCCATTCAACAAATTGATATCAATAATGCCTTCCTGCAAGGTCGTCTCGATGAAGAACTCTCTATGCTCCAACCACCTGGTTTTGAAGCTTTTGCATATCCGACTCATGTTTGCAAGCTGCACAAGGCTATAAATGGCCTCAAACAGGCTCCCAAGGCCTGGTACACTGAACTCAAAAATTACTTGGTTACTTTGGGATTTGTTAAATCCCAATCTGATTCTTCATTGTTCATCTTGCATAATTCTTAGTTTACTATTTTTATTCTGGTATACGTTGATGACATAATTGTCATGGGTAATCAGATTCATGGTGTTCACAGCATCATTGATAATCTTTCAACCCGATTATTATTGAAGGATCTTGGTCCACTTCATTATTTTCTCGGTGTTGAAGTCTTACCTTATCCTGGTGGTCTTTTGTTGTATCAATAGAAATACATTACAGATCTGTTGGAGGAAGTTAATATGAACAATTCCAAGGTTATTCCAACACCAATGGCTTATACTATTGCTTTCCCGGAGTCTGCTAAAGATTCTCTAGTTCATGGGTCTCTTTATAGGAGGATAATTGGTAAACTTCATTACCTTTATTTTACACGTCCAGACATAGCATTTGTAGTTAGAAAACTCTCACAGGCCATGCACCAGCCCTTATTATCACATTGGACAGCTATGGAGCGTCTCATTCAGTATCTTCACCAAATATCTTCGTTTGGCCTTCGAATTGCCAAAGAACATGACCATTGTCTTCTACCCAACTCAGAATCTGATTGGGCCGGAGATCCTCTAGATCCAACCTCTACAACAGGTTATGTTGTTTACCTTGGGAGTTCTCCAATATCCTGTTCCTCTAAAATGCAAAGATCTGTCTCTCGCGCCTCCACAAAAATATAATATCGCGCACTTACAGCTACTGTTTCTGAAACAAAGTGGCTAACAAGCTTACTCCATGAACTTTTATTTCATATTTCCACCACTCCTCATATATTTTGTGACAATGTCAGCATTACATACATTTGCGCCAACCCGGTGTTTCATAGTCGAATGAAGCTAATTGCTATTGATTTTTACTTTGTTCGTGAACAAGTTCAAAACAAGTATATCACAGTTCAACACCTTCACTCGGCTAATCAAGTGGCATATATACTTACCAAACCACTTCCAAGAGCTGATTTTGTCAAGCATTTCTCCAAGTTGAGTGTTGTTGACACTACCAACTTGCAGGGGCATAATAACGGATGTGACTCCTTACTATTGTAGAATTCTATTTTTGTAGTTCCTAATCATCAAGAATCTTTTGTTTAATAGTTTTTATCTTTTCTAGGTCTTGTATAGATTGTTTATATAGCAGACATATGGTCAAATAATAAAACATACAATTTTCCCATCTTTGCTCTCGTTTCTTTAGCCACCCTACATATAAAGTTGGTAGATTTGGAGATTTTGATATTTTTGATAATTTTGAAAGTCAAACATATTCCTATTCCTATTCCTCTTAATGTCTAAATTCATTGGCAAAAGCTTATGTCCAAATAATAATTTTAGTCCTTACAAAGGATTCTATCATACATCTTCAAGAGTGAGTAATTTATATGAGTATTAGCCTCCAAATATTGAAGCGCACCAAGTGATTATCCATCAGTTTCGGGAAACTCACATTTTATGATCATTAGATAATATTGAAGGGCACCAAGTGATGATCCTACTTCTTCGTGAAACTCACATTTTGCGATCATTAAATAATTTTTTTCAACAAAGTCCAACTGAGGAATTTAATGTCTTCCATGTAAAATCCTCTATCAAACACAATAGGCACGATGCGATAAGTATTAGGAAAAGAAAATTAAGCGAATAGATATGGTATTTTAAATAGGCTAACCAAGAAAGTCAAGTAATTTAAATCCACACTTGCTTTATCTCATTATCAATAAAGATCCTCTTTGTTTCATTACAAAGTAGATTGGCAGTGTATTGGAAAATAAATTTACGCATGTGGCATTTATTGATTCACTAAGTTATAGAGTATGTATAGCATTGTTGTTAAAAACTGCTTATTTTTAAAGTACCTTTTTAGAATAGTTTTTCAGAAAAGTATTTTTGATAAAAATAATAATTTGTGATTGGCTAATTCATTTGAAAATTGATTTCTTTATAAGCAAATCGTGTTGGACTATTTTTAAAAAAAAGTGCCTTTGAGAGTCAAATTACGAAAAATTATAAGTATCAACGTACTTTTAATATTAAGATTATTTTATAGAGAGAAACTATTTTAATATCTATTATAAAAGTTTTAATTAAACTTTTATTTTTATTAAATTAAATGAACATATTAAAATTTTCAATCAATATTATACCTTTGTTTGGGATGGATGAAATCTTTAATTGTTACAATAAATTTTGTTTTAATTCTTGCAAAAATATTGTTGTTATCTTTTTTTCTAATTCTGAAAAATAATACATAGAATAATATATAAAATATATAATATAAATAATAATATGTAGAGATATGATAAAATTTAAAAACCTACTATATAAACCATAAAATTAATTTTTAAATGAAAATTAATCAAACTTATGATACACGCTAATTAATAAATAAGAGATATATTGATAAATATGCATATACGAAAGGGATATTTTAGTCTTGAAAAAATAATTTTCCGCTCCTGCTTCTGCTTTATTAGGAAGTAGAAAATTTTAGCTTCTTTCCAACAGCAGAAAAATTGATTCTGCTATAGTTTAAAAACAGTTTTACTAATTTGTACTAAATCTCATATAGCAATCCTATAGATTATAGGCAAGGCTTTAGAATTTTTTTTTGGAATTCATATTACTCATTTATATTTCAACAAATATGATCAATATAAAGTACATGATAATGTTATCCAAACAATAGGTACAACAAGAATCATAATACAAAGAAATATAGTTATGCACAGAGTCAATCCAACACTTAAATTTAGTTTCATCTAATTCACAGATTCAATTTTTTCAGGTGATAATGTTTATGCTCTAAACAACATCTACACATCAAATACGAACGCATCTAAAAGACTGAAACTTATTAGAATTTAATCAAATTATTCAAATACCCTGTATGGACTTGACCAAATGCTCAAAATATAAAGAAAAATGATTCAACATAAAATCAACCCTCAGGACAAACTTATGAGTCATAAACCCCATATTTTCATTCAATAATGTCAGAATTGTACCGGGCACTTGGCCTTAATTCGAGCATCCATAAAAGTCCTAACTCATCATAGAAAACCTATTGTCATCTTCAAATAATAACTCCATTATAGTTTACTTAAAATATTTTTTAACTTAGGTTTAAGAACATCACAACGCACCCGGCCCCCTTGCAATGTGCCACGAATGCCCATGTCACAACCTAGACCGTCGTAATTGGCACCCACACTAACCCTCCACTGGGAGAACCATTACTACTAACAAACTAATCCCAAAACTAAACATTTAAAGATACAGAAGCAAGTTTAAATGTAGAAATAAAGTCGAGTTCCCTTAAACTCCGAAAGTCTAACAAATCAATACGAAAACATTGCAGAAAACATCCCTAGAATCTGAAAGTCAATGTACCAAAACATCTAAAGTTCAACAAGTCTAAAGAAAAGAGGTACAACCCAACTAAACATACGAGCAAGTCTAACAATTGTCTAAGTCCGAACAAAATGGACTAAATAGAATGAAGGACTCCATGGCATCCTGGAAGAACTGGCTCACCCTTGAAATCCGATCTCGATCACTACTCTCCTAGCTAAGGTCAATCAATAGCCGCTTCAGTGTTGTATCAGTACACAACCACAATGTACTGGTAGGATCACACGGCTATTCCAGCATGTGAAACATATATAAGCGGTCACAACATAGTAAACATGCATATACCGAACATATACAATATTAGTTATCATTTCGGGAGCAATGTACCATTCCACATTTTCAATAATACGCACATATGATAGGTCAATGCTCCTCTCATGAAACCCATACCCAAATTGTTAGTGTGCCAGATCGTGATACCCGATCCAAGTTAGTGTGTCGGAATGTGACACCCGTTCCAACATGTATTTTTGTACGTAACATCCGATCCCAGTTAGTGTGTCGGAACGTCCCGATCCATTCAACATGCCACAACCACAATCACAATGTACATTCTCATAATCATACAATCAAGTGTTGATTTATGGCTTACAATCATTCATTCATACTCATTTGCGTTAGATGTGATCAATAGGGCAACATTCGCATACGTATATGTATTACAATGAAACAAATACTAACATACATCACACAAACATGAAATCAAACCACTACTTACCTCGAAACGAAGCTTGAATCCCTCTAAGGCACCTGAATCTTCTCTTTTCGGATTCTTTCCGCTTGTTTTAGGTCTACAAACAATTAATATACGCAAGGATCAACAATCAAAGGTCTAATTATCCGAATTATAACAAACCCAATAACCCAAGACCAAACCCATGATTCTAAGGTGCAGCTAGTTCTTTTTCCTACCATTCAAATCAGTCCAAAAATCCTCTCAAATAGTAATTAACCAAGAATGTAGTTTCTACAGATCAAAAAACGTATTAGGGGAGTAAAAACCTTACCTTTAGTGCTAGAAGAGGTGGAAAACTGTCAAGAACTTGCCCTGGTTCGTCTCCTAGCTCTAGAGAATGAAAATTGCAGAATAAAAATATTTTTGGGGTTTATTTCTGACTTAAGTCGCGATTGTCCTGCCACAGTGGGACCCAACCTTCCACAACGCCTTCACCCTGGTGGAATTAATCTCGCCCTGGCGGCTTACACGGAGACAGAAAGTCAGAATTATAGTTCTAAACCCCTATTCCAGAACACACATTAAATTAGGATGTTCAAAACTACATGCTCACGCTAAGATCTGTTTCGGGAGTTCTACTCGCCAGAATTTCATTCCGTAAAGTCATACGGGTTCCTTAACATCTTAGCTATCTATTCATGCAACCAAATCTTTATTGATTCCCTCATTCATTACGAGATTTCCCTAGACTCTCGTGACTCCAATTTCATCCAAATCTGGGCTAGGCTAGGAACACCCAAGTTACTACAAAAAGTTCTTTTGGCCCCAATTCTTTCCCAGCTGGCATTTTCTATAACGATGGGAACATGTCGTTACAATAGATACCAATTTACCTATCACTCGTCCCCAAGTGACAAACTAGAAAAAAAGGCTAAAGTTAGGGTAGAGTAGTACCTGAATCGTCGAACAAATGGGATACTTGTCTCGCATGTACTTCTCGGTTTCCCCAAGTACCTTACTCAACTGAACGATGCTTCCATTAAACTTTCATATAATCTCTTTGGTCCTCAGCTTCCGAACATCCCAATCAAGAATTTCAATCTATTCCTCCTCTTACTGAAGGTCTTTGTCTAACGACATTGAGTCCCATTTTATAATGTAATCCCCATCCCCATGATAGTTTTTCAACATGGATATATGAAGCACTATATGAACTCCAAATAAGCTAGGTGGTAAAGCCAATCTATAAGCCACTGGTCCTACACAGTCAAGAATCTCAAATGGACTAATGTATCGAGGAGTAATCTTTCCTTTCTTGCCAAATCTCATCACCCCTTTCATGGGTGATACTTTAAGAAGAACCTTCTCACCAATCTGAAATGCCATGTCTCTTACCTTATGGTGCGCATACTTTTTCTGTCTACTCTGGGCTGCTAGGAGCGTAGCTTGGATGCTTCTTACCTTATCAAGATCATCCTTCACTAAGTCAACCCCCAAAGGTTTCACATCTCCAACCTTAAACCATCATACGGGTGTTCTACATCCCCTACCATAAAGGGCCTCGAATGGTGCTATGTCAATGCTGGAGTAGTAACTATTATTATAGGAGAACTCACACAACGGTAGGAACTTATCCCAATTCCCTCCAAAGTCAATCACATAAGCCTTTAACATGTCCTCTAACACCTGAATAGTCCTCTTTGACTGTCCATCCATCTGTGGATGGAAAGTTGTACTAAAGGTGAGTTTAGTGCCCGATTCATCATGTAATTTTCTCCAAAACATGGATGTGAACTACGTACCACAGTCTGAGATGATAGAAAAGGGGCATCTCGTGTAACCTCAATATCTTTTGCACATAAACCTTAGCCAACTGTTGAGCATTATAGTCTATTTTAGTTGGGATGAAATGGGCTGACTTAGTCAATCTGTCAGCCATTACTCAAATAAAATCAAATTTCCCCAAGGTCTTGGGGAGACCAACTACAAAATCCATAGCTATCCGTTCCCACTTCCATTCTGGAATTGACATTCTCTGAAGCGAACCTACCGACCTTTGATGTTCATATTTTACTTGTTTGCCATTTCAATGCTTAGCCATAAACTCCGCTAAATATTTCTTCATGTCAGGCCACTAATAAAGTCACTCCAAATCTCGGTACATCTTAGTCACACCCGGATGAATTGAATACCGCGAACCATGGGATTCTGTCAATAAATTCTGAATCAAGTCGCCCACTCTAGGAACCCAAATTCGTCCTTT